>SJYT01047097.1:0-18710 GCA_006410635.1 Cephalophus harveyi | reverse complement strand
CACGACTGAGCAACTGAACTGAACTGAATAATCCACTGACTTCACCAATGAATACCCATCTCCATCTTTCATTATGATACTATTTTAAAATCTGGTATTAATTGGAATTAAAGACTATTGAAGATTGCTGTATTTATCTCTGGAGTGTGGCCTTCTTATTAAATGTTGACCATCCCCTTCTCCTTCTAGAGTATGTATTGAGACCAGGCAATTGGCCGTAAATAGAGTGTAGCTCAAACTCACACAGGCAAACACACATACAAATACATGTGCACACATGTGGACCTATGCCCAAATATTTTAAAGTAAGACACATTATCCTACATAAAGTAAAATACAGACATTTTTGCATTTTCATTGGAGAGTTGAAGTCACAAGCTTCACTCAAGAGTTCTACTGACTAGGCGAGAGCCCAGCTTGTGAGCAGTGGCTGGATTTAAATCATTGACTAGCTATGACTAACATTGATTTCTTAGGGACTTTCTTGGCCTATAGCCTGCCTAAACTTCAGTTTCCTCATTTGCAAAATGATAACAGTATGAACTTGACGTGGATACTAGGTAAATATCCTGAACAAAGTCATGCAATGTTTTTTCTTCTGGTTAGAGTGTTCTTGCTAAAATCTTTTGCCTGGTATCATTTTGAAAGCTGCTGAACTGGTAAGTCCCTTTCATTATCTCTATGTGCTTTGTGTCACTTTTTGCCAGCCCCTCCAGGACAAATGTCTATCTGTTTCATGCTCTGAATTTCCTTTGAGTCCTACAACAATTAGGCTGTCTTGTAAACTTCCTTTTTTGGTAACTGCTTATCAAGCTGACTGAGCCCTTGCTCCTGGAAAGTTTTGCTAACAAGTGCCTCTCTCTGACTCCCTCTACCACCCTGAGTTCGGTTATGAATGCATATCTCTCCCACCCCTTCTGCTGGGTGTATAAACAATCCTTTAAAAATTTTCACTTTGAAGGATTGGGAGTTTGGAATCAACAGTTGCAAACTATTACACATAGAATGGATAAACAACAAGATCCTACTTTATAGCATAGGGTTCTATATTAAATATCCTGTGATAAACCATAGTGGAAAAGAATATGAAAAAAGAACACATGTGTGTGTGTCTGTGTGTGTGTGTGTGTCATTTTGCTGTACAGAAGAAATTAAATACACCATTGTAAACCAACTTCAATAAAATTTTCAAAAAATTATACTTCGACCCAGCTCGCTTGTCGAACTAATTCTTTCCCATATTTCACTGCTACAAAGAGAAGTCTCACTGACTGTTCCTTTTTTGCTACCCCATTACTGTATAACACACTATAAGTGGATTCTGTCTCCACTACTGATTCTGCCTCCAGCTACTGACATGCTCCCAGGGGTGGTGGCTTTCTCCCTATCACAGATCTCAGGACTTCCTCAGCCTCATAGTCTCTATTCTCTTTGCACCTCCTGACCTTGCTGACCACCCACTCCATCTTGCTCTGTGTCAGGCCACGAGCACTGGAGGAATTCAGCCATGGAAGATCTTTCAATAGCATCCTTTAAACTGGTTTTAATGTCTATAAAATTCAAGTCACTGATGAAAACGCTATAGCTCTCAGAATGTGCATCATGGCTTCATATTGAAAGGAATACATGTAGCTTGTTGACATCAGATCATACCTTATTGCTTCTCTTAGTAGACATGACTGATAATTATTTTGAAAATGATATATTTTAAAATGCATGCAGGTCCCTTTTTCCACCAGAGGCCAAGGTCGACGCTAAAGGTCCTGGTGCCACTGTCAGGGGATGCTACTGGGGAATAAGCCTAACACAACCACTCCTCCCAGGAGCCCACCAACATTTCCATCCCAGACTTCACCATCAGGGCCAGAATGGAAATGACCTTGAGGCTGTCACACCATCACAAAACCGAGATGGGACCAGCCCAATGCCCCCCTCACCTCCAGCTGCTCCCTGCACTCTGAGTCCAGCCTGTCCCTACATCCCCTGTTCTCGCAACCCGAGGACAGGGATGAGCAGAGCCACTGGCATTTGTGGGCAGCCTCAGTGAAGCCCTGTTGGCAGCTCTGCCCCAGTGTGCTCAGTCAAAGATGTGCCTTGAGGTCAGAGAAGTGTCCCAAGGATGATCCCAAGCTGATGTGGTGAGCATGCCCAGAGCTCTTCATCTACTGCAGTACAGCTGTCAGGCACTGGGGGACAAGGGGAGGGCCCAGGGTCTTTCTGGAAGACCCCTGAAGGTGCCCCTTCACCATCAAGTTCTGCAGCTGGCAGGATCAGGAAGGCAGCTGCAAGTTCAGGGCCCCTATGGGGCCCCAACAACCCCAGCTGTTCTTGCCTCCTGGAGATGAACCTAGAGTTCCATCTCTAACAGTGTGAACAAGTCAGGTCTCCTCACTTCCAGTACAGGTAGGTGCACATTCATAGAGGAGCAAGATACACATGAGGTGCATCTGGCCAGGAGCCACAATTATTATTGCAATTTAGTTGCTCAGTCATGTCCAACTCTTTGCAACCCCATGGACTATAGACTGCCAGGCTCCCCCATCCATGGGATTCTCCAGGCAAGAGTACTGGAGTGGGTTGCCATTTCCTAAGGGGACCTGAAAGAGTTCCTGCCTGCAGCAGATGGCCAAGAACTTCCACAAGATTTACAACTTCCCAAGTGGCGCTCATGGTAAAGAATCCTTCTGCAAATGCAGGAGACATGAGAGACACAGCTTTAATCCCTGGATCAGGAAGCTTCCTTGGAGGAGGGCATGGCCACCCACTCCAGTATTCTTGCCTGGAGAATCCATAGGGTTGCAAAAGAGTCAGACACGACTGAAGCGACTTAGCACAGAGGCACTCATGGCCCAAAAGGACCAGGAGATGGCTCTCTTGTCCTCCTCAGTGGGCAAGCCCTTGGAGAAGGTTGACCAACTGGAAAAGAGCCTAAACTTAGGTTTGATTGTCCTGGAGCGAAGCCAGAGGCAAAGTCAGCGAGGACCTCAAGGAGTTCTGGAGGGAACTCTTCAATAGGCATATGCTGCATCAGTGTATCGCTGAACATGGACATCCAAGGTTCCTGTGACCTTCAGCAGATCCTTAAGCACAAAGGAAACTGCAGAGTCATCAGGGCCCTGTCTGGTGCCCGTATGTCCACTCCATGGGTGACCGCCTGTAACAAGGCACTTGTACCATGAGCAAGTGTCAGAAGATGCAGCAGGGCTCTGACAGAAGTGTGTCTGCACCCTGCATCAGGGCGCAAGCTTGCATGGCAGGCAATGGTATGGTATGGCAGCTCGGTAGACTGTGCCATCACCTGAGGGACATCCAGAGCCTGTAACACATCCAAGGTTCCTGTGACCTTCAGCAGATCCTTAAGCACAAAGGAAACTGCAGAGTCATCAGGGCCCTGTCTGGTGCCCCTATGTCTACTCCATGGGTGACCGCCTGTAACAAGACACTTGTACCATGAGCAAGTGTCAGAAGATGCAGCAGGGCTCTGACAGAAGTGTGTCTGCACCCTGCATCAGGGCACAAGCTTGCACGGCAGGCAATGGTATGGTATGGCAGCTCGGTAGACTGCCGTCACCTGAGGGACATCCAGAGCCTGTAGGAGAACACCTCCTGGGCCCAGACAAGTATTGTGCACGCTGGCCTCATCACTCAGCATTCTCTTCAGCAGCTCCATGAAGGCCACTGGGTCTGGAACATCATGGATGGGCACTGAGATGACCTTGAAGAAGCCACACATGGGCCTCAACCACTAGGTGCAGGCCCTGGGACCACCCAGGGCCACCTGTACCTGGAAGGCCACTCCTAGCCAAAGAGCCAAGATCTGGGATGTCTGGACACTCAACTGCATCCACGACCTGCAGACGTTGGCAGCGGGGTCACCACGATGAATCACCACAATGTCTGCCGCACCAGGAGAACCTTATCCACATGTGACATCAAGTCCAAGCAGCAGGTGCAGATCTTGGAGGGCCATGTGAGCAGCATGCCTGCTGTGGCATCTTGTCACCAGACCAGATCAGTTTCCAGCACATTCTATGGTCCCTCAAGGATAACACAATCAGTGCTGGGAAAGTTTGGACTTGCTCACAGAGAATCCAGGCCAGCTCTTGACTTCCTCTGGCCCCTTCCTAGGCCTGTCTGAACTGGACTGACCACAGAAGTGATCTCAGGGTCTCTTCTTACCCTATGAGACAACACAGCAGGCTAAATAGACAAGCTCAGCCAGCTGGGCAGTTCCCTCCCACCCTATTCCCTACAAGCCTCCCTCTACTTGGCCCTGCCATCATTTGCCTCCAGGACAAAGCTTAGCACCCTCTCTCTGGGTACTAAGAAAAAATGGCAGCGGGGTCACCACGATGAATCACCACAATGTCTGCCGCACCAGGAGAACCTTATCCACATGTGACATCAAGTCCAAGCAGCAGGTGCAGATCTTGGAGGGCCATGTGAGCAGCATGCCTGCTGTGGCATCTTGTCACCAGAACAGATCAGTTTCCAGCACATTCTATGGTCCCTCAAGGATAACACAATCAGTGCTGGGAAAGTTTGGACTTGCTCACAGAGAATCCAGGCCAGCTCTTGACTTCCTCTGGCCCCTTCCTAGGCCTGTCTGAACTGGACTGACCACAGAAGTGATCTCAGGGTCTCTGCTTATGAGACAACACAGCAGGCTAAATAGACAAGCTCAGTCAGCTGGACAGTTCCCTCCCACCCTATTCCCCACAAGCCTCCCTCTACTTGGCCTGCCATCATTTGCCTCCAGGACAAAGCTTAGCACCCTCTCTCTGGGTACTAAGAAAAATCTGGTCCATCCCACCTTCTGTCCCCCTTCCAGATAGACTGCAGCTCTTTTCACTTACTTTTTTTAGACCTTTTCAGATTGTATATAGTTTTAATCACTTCCTGATTGAAATAAAAGCTCACAGACTGTGAAAAAAAATTAACTAAAATGCATGCAGATTGACACCTTTAAGATATTTTAAAAAGTCACCTGCTTTTCTAATGTTCAGCTTAGAACAGTTTTTCCCAAGGAGAGACTAGTTCCATTTATTCTGCTTTACTCTGTTTATTACCATGGACTTGCAGGCGGAAAGAAGGAGAGACAGGGAGCCCCGGGGAACAGACTGGGCTGCTTCATTTTCACAAGAGCACAGGGCCATCTGAGTCCTCCCACACCAGGATTCGTCAGATCTCTGAGAAGATAACCAAGTTTGATGAGGATTCAAAGCAGACATCCCTGGAATATTGGTATCATTCACATCCTCTCTCAGCCCTACGATTCCCTCCCTCCATCCCTATACTGATGCAGCTTTTGTCAGATTCCATCTCCTGCTCCTCCCCTCACTCTGTCCAAGGCAGCCCTTTTGGTTTAATCCTGACAGTCAACAGGAGCTGATCTGGGGGGATAAACCCAAAAGATAAGCATCCCCTTTAGATGACATTCCCACCCATGCCCCCCTGTGTTTCTGGGTGTTTATCCATCCTCCCTAACATATACAGGGGAAGCTCTCTAAGCTACACAGTGTGATGCTTCTGTTAACAAGAAAGGCACTTACTCAAGACACCCAAAGGGCAGAGGAGGACACTGCATTTTTTTTTCTTCATTCTTTTTTTTAATATAAATTTATTTTAATTAGAGGTTAATTACTTTACAATATTGTATTGGTTTTGCCATACATCATGAATCCACCATAGGTATACATGTGTTCCCCATCCTGAACCCCCCTCCCTCCTCCCTCCCCGTACCATCCCTCTGGGTCGTCCCAGTGCACCAGCCCCAAGCATCCAGTATCATGCATCGAACCTGGACTGGCGATTTGTTTCATATATGATATTATACATGTTTCAATGCCATTCTCCCAAATCATCCCACCCTCTCCCTCTCCCACAGAGTCCAAAAGACTGTCCTATACATCTCTGTCTCTTTTGCTGTCTCACATACAGGGCTATCGTTGCCATCTTTCTAAATTCCATAAATATGCATTAGTATACTGTATTGGTGTTTTTCTTTCTGGCTTACTTCACTCTGTATAATAGGCTCCAGTTTCATCCACCTCATTAGAACTGATTCAAATGTATTCTTTTTAATGGCTGAGTAATACTCCATTGTGTATATGTATCACGGCTTTCTTATCCATTCATCTGCTGATGGCCATCTAGGTTGCTTCCATGTCCTGGCTATTATAAACAGTGCTGTGATGAACATTGGGCTAAACGTGTCTCTTTCAATTCTGGACACTGCATTTTTATCAGAGGTCACAGAACCTCTTCACCCCAGATCATGGATTTAATACCATGGCACTGTCTGCCTGCCCCTCCTACTGATACAGGAAACGCTTTATCAGAGTCCAGGCTCTTGTCCAACTCATCTAAAAGAATTTGGGTGAGGAACACAAAGCACAAAGGAAAACACAAACACACACAGAGGGACAATGAGAACAAAGAAGCAAGTTATTTAGTAACCTTCACAGAAGCAAAAGTTACATACTCCGAGAAGAAGAGTGTGAGTGTTCTCAGAAGTGAGGGGCACACTGTAGGGTTGTTGATTGCCTCTCACTTTCTTTTTACCCCTTTGAATGGGTGGAGGTCTTTTGATTAAAGGTGGGATATTCATTGAGTTGAGGCAGGGCCTGTATTGCACCAGTTTCCATCAGCCCCCGGTCTTGCCCATTTGTCCCCTGAAGTCACTGGACATTAGTTGTAAGAGTTGTTCTGCCTTAAATGTTCCCTTACTAGTCCAGCACCACATGTGGAAGGTCGTACAGTGGTCATCAGCTTCCTATGCATTTTTTATCACACAAACTCTATAAAAACTCATTCATGGTCAGAATTTCTTGCTCAGATGTTACAAAGTTTCTGTTTTAGATACCATTCCTCCATGGTGCCATGGCCTCCCTAAGTGCAAAACAAGGAGGTGGCTTTGCTTTTCTGCCTAATGCCTGACCCTGTCCTTCCTGCTTCACTAAGACTAGTCCCTTCTAGGAGTGGTTCAGCCACTCCTGGGTAGTCACTCATTTTGATGGTGATGGAAACACCTCAAGAATCCCCTTTGACTGCCCAAATTGAAGAGACAAAGCAACTACATGAGGAAAGGAAAAGGAAACCTAGAATCCTAAGTGGACGGTCATTCCTCTACCAAAGAAAAGAGGTGCAAGTTTCCAGAGATGGAAACTGCCCAGATTCCTATGATGCGACTTTATCCGTGATGTCCAAATTAGTAGATGCAATGTGAAGGAAAAGACCAAGGCCAACAGTGGGCTTCAGATGTGACCCTATGTTTTTATCATCTTCTCTTTTTATTCAATATTGCTGTGACTTCATGATTTATAAGAAAATGTACTTGGTCTTCTTCCCTGTTTCTGGCACAGAGCTCCCCCTTTAGAGTTTCCTAAGTGAGCATAGTGAGAAGGGTGCCTTTGATTATGTTAATGAGATTGCTTAGGACCCCATGTTAGGATGGAGGCTGGTTGCCAGGGAGCCAACCATGAGATTAGAGGGTGAGAACTCTCAGTCCCACTTCCCCTCTGGGGAGGGGAGATGGGCTGGAAACTGAATTCAGTCACCAACGATCAATGACTTAATCAACTGTGCCCACATAAGGAAGCCTCTGTTTGGTTTTTCAAGCCCAGAACAACAAGGTTCAAAGAGCTTCTGGGTTATCAAACATATAGAGATTTGGGGAGAGTGGTGTATTCAGGGTATGCATCCTTCCCCAGACCTTGCCCTTCACATCTCTTCCATCTGACTGTTCCTGAGTTATATCCTATCATATAAAACCAGTAACCTAGTAAGCAAAATGCTTCTGAGCTGTGTGAGCCACAGCAAATCTGTGAAACCTAAGAAGGAGATCACTGTAGCCTTCAGTCTATAGCCAGTTGGTCAGAAGCCCAGGTGACAACCTGGACTTGCAATTGATGTTTCAGAGCAGGACAGAACTCCTAACCTGTGGGATCAGACACTATCTCCAGGTAGACAGGACAGAATGGAGATGAGCTATAGGACACCCATTGAGAAGGAAATGGCAACCCACTCCAGTATTCCTGCCTGGAGAATCCTGTGGAAACAGGAGCCTGGCAGGCTACAGTCTATGGGGTCGCAAAGAGTCAGACACGACTGAGTGACTAAGCATACATATGACACCCAGCTGGTAGGGATCCAAGAATTGTTTGTTGGTGTGGGAGAAAATACCCCTACATGTATACATTCTGAAATGGGTGGTCAGAATCCATTAGTTCTTAATTTTTCTGATGAAGATCAAGAGTGGCAGGAGAAAAATCAACAACCTCAGATATGCAGATGATACCACTCTGATGGCAGAAAATGAAGAGGAATTAAAGAGCCTCTTAAGGAGGGTGAAAGAGGAGACTGAAAAAGCTGGCTTAAAGTTCAACATGAAAAATACAAAGATCATAGCATCTGGTCCCATCATGGCAAATAAAAGGGGGAAAGTGGAAGCAGGGACAGATTTCCTTCTCTTGAGCTCCAAAATCACTGCAGATGGTAACTACCGCCATGAAGTTAAAAGACGCTTGCTCCTTGAAAGGAAAGCAGTGGCAATTCTAGACAGTATATTAAAAAGCAGAGACATTATTTTGCCAACAAAGGTCCATATAGTCAAAACTATGGTTTTCCAGTAGTCATGTACAGATGTGAGAGTTGGACCATGAAGAAGGCTGAGTGCCAAAGAATTGATGCTTTTGAATTGTAGTGCTGGAGAAGACTCTTGAGAATCCCTTGGATTGCAAGATCAAACCAGTCAGTCCTAAAGGAAATCAACCTTGAGTATTCATTGGAAGAGCTGATGCTGAAGCTGAAGCTCCAATACTTTGGCCACCTGATGCGAAGAGCTAACTCATTGGAAAAGACCCTGATTCTGGGAAGGATTGAAGGCAGGAAGAGAAGGGGACAACAGAGGATGAGATGGACTCAATGGACATGAGTGATTGAGTCAATCACTGACTCAATGGACATGAATTTGAGCAAACTCTGGGAGACAATGAAGGACAGAGGAGCCTAGCAATCAACCTCCATGAGGTCGCAAAGAGTCAGCCATGACTTCCAACTGAACAACCACAACAAATCACTTACATGCTTAACACCTGTTTTGCTTCTAGAGGGAAACTAGTGAGGACCCAAGAAAAGAACACAGGCTTTGGAATTTAGATGCAGGATGAAAACCCTGCTTTACCTCTACTATTAATAGTATTCTTTCTGAACTTCAATTTCCTCATCTATAAAGCAGAAATAAAAGCATCAATAGCATTTACCTCATAGAGGTGCTGAGAAGATGTCATCCATGAATATATAGCACCTAATGGAAAGCTTGACATGTAGTGGTCACGAACAATTATGTTGGTTGATTAACAAATGGGAAAAGTTCTTTATAATACTGAATGATTCATTTTGACAAACATTTCTCATTTCTACTGATTTCAGAAGGAATATATACTGCCCTTTTCACCCTACCTTGCACATTTTAAATACACCTCTGAAATTCTGCCAGCAAATAAAGGGGAACATACATTTATTTAAGAATATATAATTATTATTGATGGTTAACCACCTTGAAGAAGTACTTCTGAATTAACAGTGACCCACAATTAAGAACAACAGTACTTATAGAAGGACCTGATGGTCCCAGAAAGCAATAATAATAATAATGAGTGTTTATTAATAATAATAATAATGTTTAATAATTTAATAAGTGTTTAATAATAATAATGATGAGTGTTTATCATTTTTGTTTGCCTCCCAAATAGCAGGTATCAATGCGAAAAAATGGTACTACTGTCAAAAGAAACTTTTAAATATTTGTCATTGTAATATAAATTCTATGCCTTCATGATCATATTTATTGCAACTGAGCAGGACCCAGGGAAGAATTCCCCAGGGACAGACCACACACACACACACACACACACACACACACACACACACACACACACACACACACACTGTGTCCCCTGCCTCTTGTTTGTAGAAAAGCTTTACCTTCCCAGGTCATCTCCGAGTTTCAAAGAGCAAATTTAATCAGAAAAGTAAAAATGTAAAAACAGAGGAAAACAGTCAAGTAAAACAAAATAATAATAGTTTAGCTATGAAACCAAGTCAAGGACTTTTAGTTCCTCTTCAAAGACTATAGACAATATTCTGAGTTATCTCCTTGAGCTGTTTTGCAGATATTGATACCTCCACCATGGGAAGAAGTCACCAGCACAAAGACCCTAGATAGGTTGGAGCTAGAAAATTGATAACTGAGATTCCCAAAACTTTATCCTTTACCTCACCTTCAATCAATCAAAGATGTATGCAGAAGCTGATTAGCACCCTGCAACCCACACCCCTAACCAGACTTTCAAAAATCCCTTCCCTGAAGCCATTGAAAATTTTGGGTCATTTGAGCACGAGCTGCCTCTTCTCTTTACTTGTCCCCATGTTGTAATAAAGGCTATACTTTCCTTCACTACAACCTAGTGTCAGTAGACTGGTTTTACTGCAGGTGGGAGAGCAGCCTCAAATTTGGTTCAGTAACAATATCATATAGGATATGTTTAAGAATGCAAAGTAGCCTATACCACATTTTCCTTTAACCAACATGTTTTATTAAGCAGTCTATTAAGTAGAATTTATTTTCACAACTTAAAATTGTTGCTTTTTATCCTAGAGAAAGAATACTGATGTTTCACAAGAGGGTTAAAAACTAAGTATAACACAGGGATATACAGCAAACGAAGAAAGTATTTTGTTATCACCTATCAGCTTTTCAGCCCATAAAGATATACATTAGAAATATTTATATATGTAACTATACAGAAGTATGGGCTTCCCAGGTGGCACTAGTGGTAAAGAATCCCCACCTGCCAGTGCAGGAGATGCAAGAGACTTGGGTTCGATGCCTAGGTCAGGAAGATCCCCTGGAGAAGGAAATGGCACCCTGCTCCAATATTCTCACCTGGAAATTTCCATGGGCAGAGGATCCTGGCAGGCTGAAGTCCATGGGGCTGCAAAGAGTCAGACATGACTGAGCGACTGAGCATACACACCCACATGTAAGTATGTTTCCATTCTAAGTCCTCCGACCATTTCTCCTGGATATGGTTACTTAAAGGCAGATTCACCTTTCATTGAGTTCAGTTCTCATTTTCAGATGCACAATTTTGAGTAAAAGTCTACACCAATTTGATGATTCTAATTTTCTTTAGCTATCACCAAAATAATCTGTAGTTGAAGAGGAGAGCTGAAAACTTATTACCCGATACTACCCTCTAGATACTCCCTCAAAATAAAATTAAAGGCATTTTTAAAGTATAAAGCCACAACAATAAGCAGAATGAGAAAGGAGACAATAGTCATAAAACTTTAAAATTTTTGCAGTAGGTAAAGCAATTAGGTCATCTGAGTCAATTCTCCAGCTGAAGAAATGTAGAAAGGCTGGATGCAATATAAAAGCGTCTGATGGAAGGGAACAGAGAACTAACAAATAATGAAGCAGAACAGAGATTTACAAGAGGTCAGAATCAAAACAAGTGAGCCTAGCTCTGGGGGCTGCATTTGCCCCAAAGCGTTTGCCATCTGTAAGAAACACAGAGGCTGAACGGGGCTTTGGAAATCTCTTGGCAGGAAGCGAACAAAACTCGGAGTCCAGGTCGTAGCAGAGCCCTGGTAAATTCTGAAGAGCTGCCTCCTAGAAACAAAGGTGAAACTAGGTGATACATGCCTCCACCAATTAGAGCCCAGCTCCTGTGTAGCCTAGGAAATCTCTAACTCAGAAATTTCATTACACTGATCTTGGATTGCTAGTAATTCCCAGTGCTGAGAAGAAGCAAAGGAAAATTCTCTCTGGAAGGAAATATCCTAGACTTCAAATTCTTTCTATAAAATTATTTTTTATATTTTATTAAACTTTTTATATTAGAATAAATTAGACTTACAGAAAACTTGTGAAAATATTAGAGTTCCCCTATACCCCTATAGAAGCACAGTGTTCCCTAATATTAATACCTTCTATTACTATGGTACATTTGGTACATTTAATGAACCAGTATTGATACCTGAAACCCATTAACTGAAGCCCATACTTTTTAAAAATTTTCCTAGGGTTTGTTTTTCATTTTAATGTCTGTTTCCTGTTCCAGGAGCAGAAGGCGTGTTCTGCTGTTCTGCTCCAGGACACCACATTGCATTTAGTCACCATGTCTCCTTAGGCAAGTCCTGGCTATGACAGTTTCTCAGACTTTTCCTATCTTTGGTGATCGTGACAGTTGTTAAGGAGAAACTGCCAGGCACTGTGTAGAATGTCCTTCCACTGGGATTTGTCTGACTTTTTTTTCCTCATGATAGGAGCAGGGTTACAAGTTTTGGGAGGAGGACCACAGAGGTAAAATGCCATTCCCTTCACACTGTATGAAGGTGGGTGCTGTCCACATGCCATCAGCGTGACTATGCTGTCAACATGCCTCTTGTTGAAACTGACCTTACTCAAACGAGATGTGCATCAGGGTTCCCCACTGTTAAAGTTACTCTTTTCTTCCTCCTTTCCATATTGAACTCTTTGGAAGGAAGTCACAAGTCACACTTAAGGAGTGAGAATTATGCTCCACTTACTAAAGGGATGTTACCTACACAAATTTTTTTGGAATTGTTCCACATGGGATAATTGTCTAATCTTTCCTGTTCTTTTATTCCATAATTTATGTGTCACCATGGACTTGTGGGCATTTATTTTACACTTTATGTTATAATCCAAAATACTTTATTCCTCAGATTGCTTCAGTCTGCGTCACTGGGACCTCTCTCGGGTGGCTCCCGTGTCCCTTTGACATACGCCACCAGTGTTCAGCTTTTCGGCTCTTGTTTTGTTTTGTTTGAGCACTTCCTTACTTTCTGGCACTACAAGATGCTCCAGATTCATCAAGCTTCCTGCCCCAGTTTTAAAATCAACCGTTCCTCCAGGAGTCCTGATTTATTTCACTGAAGAACAGGAAGAACCAAGATCTGGGTGCTAAGTGCACTCACGCCCGGGGTACCATAGCTTCCAGGCTCTTTCAGCTGCTGGAGAAAGAAAATATGTGTATACTAGCCAGTACGTATGCACAAGTCCATAAATGTTTAAATATATACAACAAACTAATACAGCCACCTCCATTTATGTAAAATGAGCATGTGTTTATACTGATATCTCCAATTCTACTCTATTACCATACATGTTATTTGTGCCTCTTCTACTTGCTTGTCTCCAGCCTCCACTCCAACAGTGAGAAATCTGACTCACATCATTCATTTACTTAACTGTTCAGTTCCAGCATGCACACAGTTGTTTCAGAATTGTTAACTCATACCCTTGTGGGAAACAATTTTTTTCAACTAGAGTACACTGCCTAGGTACAGTTCCTTTTGCCTGTTGTCTGACAGACATTGCCAAAGTTATATAGGTCAGCTTTTCCCCCATCCTCTTCAGTGATGGTTTCAGACTTTTCTTTTTTTTTTTTTTTTTTTTGGTTTCAGACATTTTTAATAAAGTTATTTAGTCACAGCTTGCACTGTCACAATTAGCAGAGTTAGGATTTGTTTTTAATTTACATGCTTTCAAATTCATTCCTCTGCCATAAAGTTCTATGGGTTTTGAAAAATGTATAATGTCATGCATTACAGTATTATACAAAGCAGTTTCATGCTCTAAACATCTGTGTTCATCTATTCAAAGTACACATACCCCAAAATGCCTACAAATGTTTCACCTGTTTGTCCCTTCCCAAGTGTCATATAAATGGAACCACATGGTATGCAGGCTTTTCAGAATGGCTTCCTTAACATAGCAATGTGCATTTAAGATTCATCCATGTCTTTGCATGGCCCAGTTCATACCTTATTACTAATAGTATTCTCTTGTATGGGTAGGCACAGTTTGTTTATTAATTCATCTTCCAAAGAACATCTTGTTGCTTCTGGGTTTTGGTGATTATGAACAAAGCTCCTATAAATATTAAAGTGTAAGGTTTTGCATGGACCAACATTCTCAGTTCAGTTGGGCAAATATCTAGGAGTGTGATTTTTGGATTGTACAGTGAGACTGTTTAGCTTTTTTAAAAAATTGCCAAACTGTCCTCTAAACTGCTTGTGCCCACTTGCCTTCCCACCAGTAATGAATGAGAATTCATGTTGTTTCACATCTTTGCCAGCAATTGGTGGCATTAATTTGTATTAAGTTACCCTAATAGCTATGTAGTGATATTTCATTGATGTTTCAATTTGCATTTCTTAATGACAAATGACATCGAGCATCTTTTCATTTGATTATTTGCCATCTGTACGTCTTCTTTGGAGAAGTGCCTTGTTCAGACCTTTGGCTCATTTTTAATTGACTTGTTATGTTTTCTTATTGAGTTTTAAGCTTTCTTCATATATTTTGGATCCATGTCTTTTATGAGAAATGTGTTTTGCAAATATTATCTCCCCATTTGTGACTTAACTTTTAATTTTGTTTACAGTCTCTTTAGAAGCCCAGAAGTTTTTCACTTTAATAAAATCCAACTTACTCTTTTTCTTTCAAGGTTCATGCTTTCATCTTCTGTTTAAGAATCTCATCACTAACCTGAGTTCAAAGATATTTTCTTCTACATTTTTATAGAATTTTATATACATTTCTCAATTATGTGCATGATTCATTTTTACTTCATTTCTAGATAAAGTATAATGTTTGTGTGTAGGTTCATTTTTTCTTTGTCTTTTATAGGATTTTTTGGTGAGGGGAAGGATTCATATGGAAACATTTGTTGAAAAGACAATCCTTTTATCCATTGAATTGCTTTTGCACCTTTGTCCAAAATCAATCAACTGTATTCATGTGAACACTTCTTGACTCTTTATTCCATTTCATTAATCTTTATGTCTTTTTTTTCACCAATACAATGCTATGTCTTGCTTATTGTACTATAACTCTTAAAATATAATTTTTATCATACAATAATAAAGGATAACCACTTGTACAAGGAGATGAGGTAATAATGAATAAGAAAAAGACAACAAACACAACACCCAGAGCTCCATAATTTGAAGTTATCAAGCTATTCTTTCTATGTTCAATGAGGTAAAACACAAAATTAAAGATTTTAACACAGAGGCATAAACTACTTTTAATAAATGATGAAGCAGACTTGAAAAAGAACTAAATTATCCTTCAATAAAAAGTAAATAAATTTAAATAAAAAACTAAATGGATATCCTAGAACAGAAAAATACAGTAACTAAAATTAAAAACAGTAACTTATACCCAGCAGAAGAGATAACAGTGAAATACAAGATGAGTCAATACAGTGAAAGTTAGAGGGAGGAAAAAGGTAGGGAAAACATGAGCACGTGATATACACAGATTTTACGACAAAGGCAGAGCTTCAAAACAGTATGGAAAATGATTCTTTCAACAGATGGTGGTGGGAAAAGCAAAAGTATACAATGGTGCTTACAGATGTGCAGTTAAGCAGCAAAAATAAATAAGAAAAGCAAGTAAGTGATCACCATGGAAATCAGAATTAGTGATTATATTTCAGGGAGAATAAAGGTCTTTCTTTGTGAATAGGACCATGTATCCCTCTGGAAGGCTATTAATATTCCCTGGTTTTGCTTGTATGCTACCAGGGTGTTCACTTCATAATAATTTTATTAAGCTGAACATGTAGGATGAAGCCAAGTTTTAAAATATGGATAAATGGCAGTAGACTTAGAAGGACTAATCTTAAACTGGCAGGAGAGAAAGCTCAGAAACAATCAAATTTACATAGACATATATTTACATATATATATTTGTATACAAATATTTGTATAAATTGTATATATTTGTATATATTATATATTTATATATATACAAATATATATATTTGGATATATCCAAATTTACATATATATATAAAATATATATACTTCCCTAGTAGCTCAGCAGGTAAAGAATCTTCCAGTAAACAATCAGCAGGTAAACAATCAAATTTACATATATATATTTACATATACATATTAGTGTATATATGTATACAAATATCTGTATACATATATATTATATATAGTATATATTTGTATACAAATATATATATAACAAGTTTATATTTATAAATATATATATATACACAAATATATATATTTGGATATTTATATATATCCAAATTTACATATATATATATATTCTTCCCTAGTAGCTCAGCAGGTAAAGAATCTGCCTGAAATGCAGGAGACATGGTTTGATCCCTGAATCAAAAAGATGCCTTGGAGGAGGGTGTAGCAACCCACTCCAGTATTCTTGCCAGGAGAATCCCATGGATAGAGGAGCCTGGTGGACCACAGTCCAAAGGGATGCAAAGAGTTGGACATAACTGAGCCACTTAGCACACATGCACTCATATAAATGTAAATATATATATATATATACATATATATTTAAAGACATGCAGAATACTTCTAGATATGTAGGTAACTTACCAGAAGATTATATTAAAAATAGAAGAATAAATTGAAGTAGCTAATAATCACCTAGATTTCCAACTCCCCTCCCCCATTCCATTATTTATATAACTGTCTTTTTGCCATCCAACAGAAGGATGAATGTTTATTTTCTGAACAGGGAAAAACATTCTCTGGACTATTAAATATTTTGCAGATTTGAGAATAAAGGTACTTCTCTGAAAACAAGAAGATTAAATTAAAATATATATCAGACTATTAAGACCCAAGTTCCAGACCTATTTCTTCACTCAGGTACTGATATATTGGGAGTTAGGCTCTCTCCTAAAATCAAGAGATGAGTTTAGTCTTTTCAGGAAGATCTGACCACCTGGGGAGGAAATATTTAAAGATACTGACTGTTAGGACCCAAACAGGTGCCATAACAGGCTTCAGGGGGGCAAGGCAGGCCAAAATCTCCCTTGCAGAGGAGCTAAGTCATTGCCAGGAAGAAAAGGGCTAATTTTAGCCTATCAGGAAGAGGGTGGAAATCCTCTAAGAAAGCCCGCGCGCGCGAAAATTTAGCCAATTAGTAGATACCATAAAACCCTTGCAACCAATCCACCCTTACCAACTCCCTGTCTTTGTCTTAACTCTATAAATACTGGTGTAATTTAGGGCTTGGGGCTCTCATCAAGACTCCACTGCGCTGGATGAGATGGGAGCCCTAGCTCAAGCTAGCAATAAAACCCCTTTTTGCTTTTGCATTGCTGTGGATTTCTTATTCTCTCAGTTTTGGGGACTCAGACTTCGGGCACAACATTTGGGGGCTCGTCCGGGATCCCTCTAATTGGGAAGAATAACACTCTCCCAGTAGAAGGAGTTTCCTCACTTGGAGGAAAAATATCTGAACACCGGTGTTAAGTCTGGTAAAGTCCAGCGTGAGTCTGGGGCCCAGCATTCGAGCTGGAAGGCAGCTGGTTTTGTGAAAAGTCCAGTGTAAATCCGGGGCCCAGCATTTAAGCCAGAAGGCAACTGGCTCTGGTAAAATCCAGCGTGAGTCCGGGGCCCAGCATTCAGGCTGGAAGGCAGCTGGCTCTGGTAAAGCCAAGTGTAAGTCCGGGGCCCAGCATTCAAGCTGGAAGGCGACTGGTTTTGTGAGCCATTCTGTAGGAGAACGGGGGAAGACGTCTCTTCTGATCCTGAATCTGATGGGCAATGGACGCCTTTCGGTAAGGTAACTTTAGGAAACAGAACAACAACCACCCGGGATAAACCTATATTTTGTTTGTCTTCTCTGCCGATATTTTTCGGCAGAGTGTTTTCGGCCGATTGTTTGTCTCTCTCTGTCGCTTGTCTGCTTGTCTCTGTGTGCCGGCACCTTGCTTGTTTTTTGTGTGCTTATTGTGGGGATTGCGATCATTGGCCAAAATTATTCTACACCTCTGTCTATAATGACTGATCACTTTCTTGATTTTAAGTCCAAGGCTCAAAATCTATCAATGCTAGTGAAGAAGAACAAACTGAAAACCCTATGCTCATCTGAGTGGCCGACTTTTGGAGTCGGCTGGCCACCGAAAGGAACTTTCAGCCTGCCAGTCATCCGGGCTGTAAAAGAAAGAATAATGGCCCCTGTTCCACGGGGCCATCCAGACCAAGCTCCTTACATCCTGGTCTGGCAAAGCCTAGTAGAAGACCCTCCAGCTTGACTGAAGCCCTTTATTCACAACCCGCCCTCCACCCCCTCCCCAGTGCTTCCGTTCCACAGGTCCTGGTTGCAGAGGTCTCTAAGGAAGAGGACCGTGAGGCACAGGAGAGCCGGAAGAAGCCGATACTCCAGGAATCTTTTCTATACCCTAGTTTGATTGATTTAGACACTGAAATCTCGCCTCCTCCATATATTCCACCACCCTTGCCCCCGCAGGTACCGCAGGTGTCGACCGAAGAACAAAGCGGGGAACCAGAGCCCTCGGCACCGCAGCAGGAGGGGGGGCCAGCCCAGGGAACTCGCGGAAGGACCCGAGGGGGTGGAGATTTGTCTGACTGCGGGAGCCAAGAGGCTCCTTCGTCCACCATTCGGGAGTTTCCAGTCCGGGCCAGGCCAGCTAATCCTGGCGGCAAGCGCACATGTCAGTACTGGCCCTTCTCCACGAGTGATTTGTATAACTGGAAAACCCAAAACCCCTTTTTTTCTGAAAAACCCCAAGGACTTATTGATCTCTTAGACTCCATCCTGTCTTAGAACTTGATTTTCTTTCCCTGTGCCTTGAGACCAGGGCTCTCAGAAA
>SJYT01047084.1:430495-556258 GCA_006410635.1 Cephalophus harveyi | reverse complement strand
AGTCCAAGGGACTCTCAAGAGTCTTCTCTGACACCACAGTTCAGAAGCATCAATTCTTCGGCACTCAGCTTTCTTCACAGTCCAACTCTCACATCCATACATGACCACTGGAAAAACCATAGCCTTGACTAGGTGGACCTTTGTTGCCAAGTAATGCTTTTCAATACGCTGTTTAGATTGGTCATAACTTTTCTTCCAAGGAGTAATCTTCTTTTAATTTCATGGCTGCAGTCACCATCTGCAGTGATTTTGGAGCCCCCAAAAATAGTCTGACACTGTTTCCACTGTTTCCCCATCTATTTCCCATGAAGTGATGGGACCGGATACCATGATCTTCGTTTTCTGAATGTTGAGCTTCAGAGCTCCCTAATGCTGCCACTGTTTTATACTTTTTTTAAAAAAATTCTGAAATAATTCAGGCCTTATAGGAAGGTTACGAGAATAAGACCCTAAACCCAGATGCCCTAATTGTTAATGTTTTTTTTGTTTGTTTGTTTTGTCATTTTCCCTCTCTCTCTATATATATATATAGGGTTTTTTTTTTTTTTCTGAATCATCTGAGAGCAAGTTGATGTAATGCCCCTTTATCCCTGATTACCTCAGTATATATTACCATAAAATTAGTAATTAGAGAGTTTTATAGTAAAAAAGAAAAAAAAAGGATGGCCATGGGACATCTTGGAATTACATCTTGTGTTTAACTGTTATGTCCCTTTACTCTTTTATCTGGGACAGTCTTCATTCTGTCTTTATCTCTTGTGATCTTGACATTTTGAAGAGTATAAGCTAGTTACTTTATAAAATATGGTACTGATTTTAATAATGTAGTAAAATTAAAGTTTTTGAAGGAAGCATTAGATGAAAATAATTTGTGCTTCTGTGTTTCTCTTGGTATAATCTGTTAGAGCTTTTTATTTTGAAAATTTTCAATCGCAGAAGCAGAGAGAATAATAAAATGAGCCCTGTGCTTAGTTGCTCGGTCATGTCTGACTCTTTTTGCTCCCATGGACTGTCATCCTCCAGGCTCCTCTGTGCATGGGGATTCTCTAGGCAAGAATACTGGAGTGGGTTGCCATGCCCTCCTTCAGGGAATCTTCCCAACCCAGGGACTGAACCCAGGTCTCCCACATTGCAGGCGGATTCTTTACCATCTGAGCCACAAGGGAATATTACATATTTAAGAAAGGTCTAAAAAGTAGTGGCATTTGCTTATAGAAACATATTACTTTAACCTAACAAAATTATTTATATATTCCTTAATATACCAAAACTATATTCAGATTTCTCCTATATTCATTTTTCCTCTTTGAAAAAGCCCTTTACATTTGGTTTTGCATTGGTTATGGTATCTCTTAACTTTCTCTTTTTTTAATTAGACACTCCTTCCCATTTGGTGGAAAGCTTTAATATTTGTCATGGTATAGTGAATATGCCTGGATCGTCTTGCTCTTTATCTTTTCCAGGGTCCTCTTAGTGTGTATCCACAGAAAACAGAGGTTGGAAAGCTTAATGGTCTCTTTCTCACACTCCCTTGCATCCAGAGTTCTGCCGATGATTTAGGGTCTTGTGTGGTGCTTGAATTCAGTGTGAGCTGAGGCAGTAGCGTTTGAGATGCCTGTTTTGGTGGTTCATTTCCACAGACCCCACAGGGCCCTGGAGGTTACAGTTCAGACTACTTCCTGCTTCCTAGACTCTGTTGAAATGATGTAATGACTTCCTGATTCCCAGCATCCTGACTCTGGCAGAGGAAGCCATGTTCACGGTAGACCAGTCATTATGTGTTGCTTCAGAGTCTGTTCCTGGACACCAAGCCTGGATCTCCCCTTCTGGCCCTTTTAAAAATTTTACAAACGCCTAGTTTTGTATACTGAATCTTCTCTTGCCCGAAACAGCTTGAGAGGTTTCTATTATCTGTAGGTGAACCTTGGCTGACAGTATTGGTAATCAAAAGAA
The DNA here is from genome assembly GCA_006410635.1 of Cephalophus harveyi. Taxonomy (NCBI): domain Eukaryota; kingdom Metazoa; phylum Chordata; class Mammalia; order Artiodactyla; family Bovidae; genus Cephalophus; species Cephalophus harveyi. Next base: position 554,305 of record SJYT01047084.1, on the reverse strand, counting down.
TGTAAGTTTTATCTTTGACTTCAGATGTATATGTCCAGAGCAACATACCCATATCTGAAGCGTTCAGATTTGAACTGGAATGTGGTTTAAGGGAAAGGAAGCAGCTTTTTGCGTGTGTGTGTGTGTGTGTGTGTGTATGAAAGCCCGACAATCTTTTCATGCAGGTATCTGGTATAACCTGTAATCTGCTGGTGACTTTGTCACAAAAAGCCGTTTCTTACTAGGACTTCTTATAGGTTCTTTGAGACTACCCTTCCCTGCACTCTTGAGATATGAGTGTGGCCCCATATGTCTCGTTCCTGCCTTCCCACGTGTCTTGGGTTGTGTGGCCTAGTGGTGAGATGGAGACCAGTAGCCGTGGGACCACCACCTGCCCCTCCCACTCATCACTGAATTTCTGCCTCCAGTGGCCCTGATGTCCCAGCTGTATGGGAAATATACTGGAGACTATACTTAACAATTTAAAAAATTTATGACAGAAAATTTCAAAGATACGTGACTGCAGAGAGAACAGTATACTGAAAGACTACCGTGTACCTATTGCCTTATCAGCATTTTGTCAAACACCAGAGTTCAAATAGTTCGACAGTTGGGTCCCTTATGAGACACTTCTTCCTTTCTCTCTTCTATTTTACTCTTGCTTCCTCAATTGTTCATGGCCAAGACCTACAGTATTTCTCAGCCCTGCCCCTGCCTTCAGTTGACCAGCCCCTCCCCAGGTCTCTCCCCTAGGGATTTCGCCCTCCTCCCAGAGTCTCCCTTCCTTGGGTCTCTGGGGACCTGAGCATGTAGGTGCAGGCACCATCCATGCCCAGTCTCAGGTCGAGCCCTTTCCAGATTGTTGGAACTCACACCAGGGACTGTGTTGATTTATAATATATGATAGACCAGTAATGTAGTTTGTGTTGATTTTTTTAAAACCCTGATACAGGCAATGACCCCATATATTTTTACTATATATTTTTAAAAGCAGATATTTCACTCCAGGACTTAAGGGGAAAATTGTGGAACTCAAACAGTGAGAACACATCAAAATGTTGCCTTTTTTAGAGTAGGATTAAAACCTTTTTCAGCCTCCGTGTAGTTTCATTTTGACGCATTTTTTTTTTCTTCTCAAAACCTGCATGGGAAAAGTCATTCTTACAAGATATGGAAACCAGAAATAAATGTTCTCACACTGTGAAAAAGCTGTTACAAGCCAATCAAAAATTACCTGAGTTCTTGGTTCAGACCCATTGTAGTAGGTACCATGCGAGACAGAAGGGTTCCTGCCCAGACGTGGCTGGCAATTTACTCAAATAGACAAGGCATTCAAATACCACCGTCAACAGTGAGGAGCAACATAGTAAGTGTGCAAATAAAGAGAAAGTGAAAGTCTTTACAATTTGGGGGGCAGGTAAGCTATTGAAAAATAAAATAATAAAATAAAATAACATCTGGACCTACATTATCAGGGACAGATTAAATGAGCATATGTTGCCTCTGTGTATGTGGAAGAAGAGGGAAAGCTAGTGGCATGTCTCTTATACTGTCATCAGAAAACTTGTTGTTTATTTGGAAAAGAAGTCTTGATTTATTTAAATGTCATTACAGTTTCCAATTTAAAATATTTTCCAGGATTAGTATTTCAGTACCATAATGTATTAGTTATCTGTTGCTGCCTAACAACCTACCACACACAAGAATAAAACCTCTCCTCCATCATACTTGAATAATCATAATAAGGAGATTCTGAGAAGGCTTTAGGGGTAAAGAGCTCACCTGCCAGTGCAGGAGATGTAAGAGATACGGGTTCATTCCCTGGGTCAGGAAGATCCCCTGGAGGAGGGCGTGGCCACCCACTCCAGTATTCTTGCCTGGAGAATCCCATGGACAGAGGAGCCTGGCAGGCTACAGTCCATAGGGTCACACAGAGTGGCAGATGACTGAAACAACTTAGCTCACACGCATACACAATCATAATACTGACAGAAAGTGGTAAAGGCCTAACAGAAGCAGAAGAGATTAAGAAAAGGTGGTGAGAATACACAGAGGAACTATACAGAAAAGGTCTTAATGACCTTTGGTCGTGTGATCACTTACACGGAGCCAGGCATCCTGGAGTGTGAAGTCAAGTGGGCCTTAGGAAACATTACTACAAATAAAGCTAGTGGAGGTAATGGAATTTCAGATGAACTATTTGAAATCCTAAAAGATGATGCTGTTAAAGTGCTACACTCAATGTGTCAGCAAATTTGGAAGAGTCAGCAGTGACCACAGGACTGGAAAAGATCAGTTTTCATTCCAGTCCCAAATAAGGGCAGTGCCAGAGATTGTCCAAACTGCCGGACAGTTGTGCTCACCTCACATGCTAGTAAGGTTATGCTCAAAATCCTTCCAGCTAGGCTTCAGCAGTACATAAACTGAGAACTTACAGATGTACAGTTCAGTTCAGTTGCTCAGTCATGTCCAACTCTTTGTGACCCCATGAACTGCAGCACGCCAGGCCTCCCTGTCCATCACCAACTCCCGGAGTCCACCCAAACCCATGTCCATTGAGTCAGTGATACCATCCAACCATCTCATCCTCTCTCGTCCCCTTCTCCTCCTGCCCTCAATCTTTGCCAGCATCAAGGTCTTTTCAGATGAGTCAGCTATTCGCATCAGGTGGCCAAAGTATTGAAGTTTTGGCTTCAACATCAGTCCTTCCAATGAACAAGCTGGGTTTAAAAAAGGCAGAGGAACCAGAAATCAAATTGCCAACATCCATTGGATCATAGAGAAAACGAAGGAATTCCAGAAAAACATCTACTTCTGCTTCAGTGACTATGCAAAAGCCTGTGCATAGTCTGTGTAGATCACAAAAAACTGTGAAAAATTCTTAAAAGAGGTAGGCATACCAGGCCACCTTATGTGTCTCCTAAGAAACCTGTATGCAGGTCAAGAAGCCACAGTTAGAACCTTATATGAAACAACTGACTGGTTCAATATTGGGAAAGGAGTATGTCAAGGCTGTATATTGCCACCTTGCTTATTTAACTCTATGTAGAGTACATCATGTGAAATGCCAGGCTGGAAGAATCACAAGCTGGAATCAAGATTGCTGGGAGAAAATATCAACAACCTCAGAAATGCAGATGATACCACTCTAACGGCAGAAAGTGAAGAGGAACTAAGAGTCTCTTGATGAGGGTGAGAGAGGAGAGTGAAGAAGATGGCTTAAAACTCAGCATTCAAAAAACTAAGATCATGGCATCTGGTCCCATCACTTCATGGCAAATGAAGGAGAAAAAGTGGAAGCAGTGACAGATTTTATTTTCTTGGGCTCCAGAATCACTGCAGATGGTGACTGTAGCCATGAAATTAAAAGATGCTTGCTCCTTGGAAGGAAAGCTGTGACAAACTTAGTGTATTAAAAAACAGAGATATCACTTTGCTGACAAAGGTCTGTACAGTCAAAGCTATGATTTTTCCAGTAGTTGTGTATGGATGTGAGAGTTGAATCATAAAGAGGGCTAAGCACAGAAGAATTGACACTTTCAGACTGTGGTGCTGGAGAAAACTCTTGAGAGTCCCATGGACAGCACAGAGGTCAAACCAGTTACACCAAGGGTAAGAAAAGAATGTACCCTCTATGCGGTTTTCCCGGCAAACAGAAGTACTCTTCCCTAATCCCAGTTTCATCATGTCATTTCACACTCCAGGATTGAGAGTAGTTCCCCATCATGGACCGCATGAAGCACAAGTTCCTCTCTTACACTTTCAAGTGTCTGCTACCTCACTGTTCTTCATTGCTCAACAAGTCCCTCTCAAGATAGCTGGTCTACTCCATGAATATGACAAATACTTGGTCCTCTTGGTTGGATTCTCCTGCTCCTGCCACTCATTCTTTACACTCACATTCTAACTGTACCTCCTCCTTCCATTCGCCTTTGACTACTCAAAGCCACCCATCTTCCCTTTCCTCAACTTATTTGGCTTTCATATATCCTATGCCACACAGTTTTAACTTTAGACAAAAATTATCTTGCCACGAAAGAAGAGAAAAAATACAATGGCCTGCAAACCTGGTTCTGGTTTGACTGTGTATCAGCTACATCAGTCAAGTCTTTCAGCCTTTCTAGATTTCCGTTATCTTATCAATGGAATAACGGCACAACATGACATGTACGCTCTCTGCCAACCATCACACAGCCTGTGGTCTGTTATTTCACATGCATCACTCTTATTGCCCTCAGTTTAAACATAAGTCCCATTAGGGCAGAGATCTTGAATCTTCCTTCTGTTCTGGGTAGCTTTGAGCCCAGCACCTTGCATGGAGATAATGCTCAAAGAAAATATATGTTAGGATTTCCCTGGTGGTCCAGTGGTTTAGAATCCACCTGCCAGTGAAGGAGACTTGGGTTCAATCCCTGGCCTGGGAACTAAGATCCCAGATGCTGAGGGGCAACTATGCCTGTGCACCACAACTATGGAGCCTGCACTCTGCAATTACTGAGGCCTGCATGCCCTAGAGCCTGTGCTCCACAGTAAGGGGAGCCACCGCCGCCAGAAGCCCAAGCACTGCAACCAGAGAGTTCCCATATATTTAATTTTTAAAATTTATTTATTCATTTATCGCTGCCCTGGGTCTTCATTGCTGCATGAGGGCTTCCTCCAGCTGTGGCAAGTAGGGACTACTCTCTGGTTGCAGTGCTTGGGCTTCTGGCGGCGGTGGCTCCCCTTACTGTGGAGCACAGGCTCCAGGGCATGCAGGCCTCAGTAATGGCAGAGTGCAGGCTCCGTAGTTGTGGCACACAGGCATAGTTGCCCCTCAGCATGTGGGATCTTAGTTCCCAGGCCAGGGATTGAACCCAAGTCTCCTTCACTGGCAGGTGGATTCTAAACCACTGGACCACCAGGGAAATCCTAACATATATTTTCTTTGAGCATTATCTCCATGCAAGGTGCTGGGCTCAAAGCTACCCAGAACAGAAGGAAGATTCAAGATCTCTGCCCTAATGGGACTTATGTTTAAACTGAGGGCAATAAGAGTGATGCATGTGAAATAACAGACCACAGGCTGTGTGATGGTTGGCAGAGAGCGTACATGTCATGTTGTGCCGTTATTCCATTGATAAGATAACGGAAATCTAGAAAGGCTGAAAGACTTGACTGATGTAGCTGATACACAGTCAAACCAGAACCAGGTTTGCAGGCCATTGTATTTTTTCTCTTCTTTCGTGGCAAGATAATTTTTGTCTAAAGTTAAAACTGTGTGGCATAGGATATATGAAAGCCAAATAAGTTGAGGAAAGGGAAGATGGGTGGCTTTGAGTAGTCAAAGGCGAATGGAAGGAGGAGGTACAGTTAGAATGTGAGTGTAAAGAATGAGTGGCAGGAGCAGGAGAATCCAACCAAGAGGACCAAGTATTTGTCATATTCATGGAGTAGACCAGCTATCTTGAGAGGGACTTGTTGAGCAATGAAGAACAGTGAGGTAGCAGACACTTGAAAGTGTAAGAGAGGAACTTGTGCTTCATGCGGTCCATGATGGGGAACTACTCTCAATCCTGGAGTGTGAAATGACATGATGAAACTGGGATTAGGGAAGAGTACTTCTGTTTGCCGGGAAAACCGCATAGAGGGTACATTCTTTTCTTACCCTTGGTGTATGGGTTGGTGTGTTAATTAACCTCCATTGTGGCCCCCAATTAACCCTGTGATCTCAGTGGCTGAATAAAAGTTCATCTCTCGTTTGCACTACTTTGTCAACACAGATGGATGGGGTATGGGCTGGGAGTTCTCCATTTACTCCTTCAAGGACCCAGGGTGCCAGAGGTCCCACCAGCTAGAACCTCGCCGGTCCCCGTGGCAGAAGAGCGGTGTGGGAGGCCCCTTCCTGCTGTCCAGAGCTCCAGCCTGCAAGAGACCTACAGCATTTTTTCTGGCCAACCCATTGGCCGGAGGTAGTCACATGTGCCACAATAGGAAGTTGAGAATATCCAGTGAGCAGTAAGTGTCTCTTTCAAGGCTGTCTGAGGACCTGGGCATATCTTTCTCCTTGTTTAAAAGAGACAGTGCAGTGATATCGAGTGACGGACTTTAGAGCCAGACTGCAGAGTCGGGAGCCTGTCTCCCCTGCTTGCTAGCTGTGTGGCTTTGGGTAATTGACTGAACTTCTCTGGGGCATAATTTCCTCATCTATAAAACAGTGATAGTAATGGGACCAAGAGAAGGTAATGGCAACCCACTCCAGTATTCTTGTCTAGAGAATCCCATGGACGGAGGAGCCTGGCGGGCTGCTGTCCATAGGGTCACATAGAGTCAGAGCGACTTAGCATGCATGCATGCATTGGAGAAGGAAATGGCAACCCACTCCAGTGTTCTTGCCTGGAGAATCCCAGGAACGGGGGAGCCTGGCAGGCTGCCGTCTATGGGGTCGCACAGAGTCGGACACGACAGAAGCAACATAGCAGCAGCAGCAGCAGCCGCAGTGGGGCCAGCCTTGAAGAATTATTGTCGGCTTGAATATACATAAAGCCTTAGAGTCTCGTACCATGTGACTGTTAGGAGTTGTTTAGCATGGTTTTCGTTATTAATCTGCTGACTTCCGGTATAGCACCTGAAAGGAAGGCTAAAGTGTCTGGCTCCAGGTGAGGGGAGCAGTGAGCAAGACGTTGTAGTCATTTAGGTGTGTGATGCCAGCATCCAGCCTAGGATGCTGATTTGGGGCAAAGAAAAGATGGGCAAGAGTGAGTTCTGGAGGAGAAAATGAAAGCAAGGCTTACTGGCCAAATACCATGGATGAGAGACCATGATCAGGTGTGGGACTGAGGGAATGGAGCTTGAGAAGCAGAGAAATTAGGGGGCTCCCACAGGGAAAGAAGATGAGCTGAAGGTCCGATGTGGTGTTGGGACCTGTCCAAGGCCCAGGAAGCCACAGAAGTGAAGGAATGGAACCGTCTCTTAATGAACATAATTCTGTAGGTGGTGAAAACCTCGTGCTCCAAGTCGCACTACCTTGGGGCCAGAGGGTTTGGATCGAGCTCCCAGCTCCACGTCTCCATAGCCTGGCACTCCAGTCTGCTCATCAGCAAGATGAAGTTATGTGTATGTGCTCAGTCACTCGGTTGTGTTCGACTCTGCGACCCTGTGGACTGTAGCCCGCCAGGCTCCTCTGTCCATGGGATTTTCCAGGCAAGAACACTGGAGTGGGTAGCCATTTCCTCCTCCAAGAGATCTTCCTGACCCAGGGATTGAAACCCCCATCTCCTGCACTGGCAGGAGGATTCTTTACACTGAGCCATGTGAGAAGCCCCAGAGAAAGTTCTACCCACCCCTTAAAGTAGTGAGGATTAAGGGAGGTAATGTAATGCCTGTCAGGTACTTGAAAGCGGCGTGTAGTAGATAGTCAGCCGTTGTTCCTTCTCAGCTAATTGAGCTTGCAGTTGAATAGAAATCTGAGGATCACTTTTTAAGTGACCAGTTCTTCAGGGTTTAATGTAAAGCAAACTGCCCGTGACATCAGTTCTCCTGAGCGCATCTAGTCGCCCCCAGATTCCAAACACGGGCTGTGTTGTTGCCAGATCAGCTCTTCAGTTTTTCACTCTTATCTGAATAGTCCAATGAGCAGATGTTTTTAGCTTTGCAAAGAATAACAAATTACGGTGGGCTAAGAGTGACCAAAATAGACCATTTTAAAAGTTTATTTAAGAGCTGTGCTTCCTCTTTTAAGATTGCCTGGTACTTTTTAGTGATCAGTAGGAGTCACTGCCCTTGCCTCTTGAAATCTGAAGTTGTTTTCAAGCAGAACATATTTCTGTAACTAAATATGAACTGGCTTCTTGGGAAATTAGTTCTGTTCTTATGTATCTGCTTTAAATTGCAGGGTCTTTGAGAGGCTCTGTCTTCAATTACACAATTACATATTCTCTGGCATATGTAACTTCTTTTTCATTTTCCGAAAAAATTAAGAATTTTGGAGATCTCTCAGTAGGGCTTTAGTATTTTGTTAGTACAAAACAGGTGCTATTCAATTAGATGGGTATTTGAGAGGCTTCTTTGGGCCAGGCTGTGTACTGGGTGCTGTGTGTATAACCTACAACACCCTCATCCTCGGGGAACTCACAGCCAGAGCTTGTAGTCTTCCCACTCTTGGTTATTTGTCCTGTATAAGGGTTGGCTAACCTGCTGGCCTATAATTAAACCTGCCTTCTCATACTTTTTCTCTGAGTCTGTGTGATTCAGTTCTTTTTATGACTGAGACATGAAGTTAGGGTTACATTCCTGTTGCTCCCTGTCTCTTAATTTACTAGGTTCCTTTCCTGAATTTGGATTTCTTTATAAAGCGTGGGCAATACAGTCTGTTCATCCTGTTCCACAGATTGTGAAAAGGAAGACATTACATAATTCCTGGACCAGTTGCACTCTTCATGTATACCTGATGTCATTTCTAAAATCTAACCTTTACTATTCTATACCCTCCTGTACTGTCACTGAAGAGTCTAAATGTTTATACTGACTCAAGCTAAGTAGCTTTGAGAGTTGTTTTTTTTTTTTTTGCTATCAGCTTTCTTAGATGTTTTCTTACTACCTCCCTGTTATTATTTAAAATTGTTAATAATATATCACCTGGTCAATGTAGAAGGACTTATAGATTGTGATTTTCAAATAATGTGTGATATATAAGGCCACCTCCTATTTTTCTGTAACAGAATACAAATATTATACATCATTGACCCTGTTTTCCAAGGTTACCTACTCTTGAGGGAAATGCATGGGAAATAAACCCAAAGCCAGAAGGCAGTGGCAACCCACTCCAGTACTCTTGCCTGGAAAAACCCATGGACGGAGGAGCCTGGTAGGCTGCAGTCCATGGGGTCGCTAAGAGTCGGGCACGACTGAGCAACTTCACTTTCACTTTTCACTTTCATGCATTGGAGAAGGAAATGGCGACCCACTCCAGTGTTCTTGCCTGGAGAATCCCAGGGACGGTGGGCTGCCATCTATGGAGTTGCACAGAGTTGGACACTACTGAAGCGACTTAGCAGCAGCAGCAGCAGCAGCAGCAGCAACTAATAATACAAGACAGTGTGAGGGTGCTCCAAGACCGTGTAGGAACTATGGCTTCGTGAATGAAATGGGCAGTAAGGTCCTTTCAGAGGACAACAAAGAACTGAGTTTGATTAGAGTACAGACCTTTTAAAAAAAAATTAATTGGAGGTAGGTTTAAAGTTGACCATTTTGGCAGTATGGCTCCTGATCATTGGATAAAATCGTTTATACAGACTTGTGGTATAGTGGAAGCAGGAGGCAGAAGACTGTTGTGAAAAAAGCGTGTTATTCCTTTGTCGAGTGACATAGATATTTACTGTCTTGTTTGAAGGATCTTAAGAACTGACACTGTTAGCACACAGAGGACTCTCTCATCTACTGCGAAGCAGCATGTTGGCTCATACACACAGTAGTCTGTGCTGGAACACAGTCATACAACTTGTAAAGATGCTCTGAAATTCAGGAAGCTTTTGTTTCTAGTTTTCATTTAGCGACTTTCATAATGGTTTCTCTTTGGGAATCAAACTCAAATGTCTACATAAGTGCCATCTTGCATAAAATGTAGTATTTTGCCCTTTTTCTTCTTCACTTGGAAAAGTTTATAGATGAAGGAAAAGCCCTAAGTTCCTGGCTTCTATCCATGCGGTCATCTGTCTTCATAAGGGGTCACAAAGACCAATGGCTGTTTTTACAATGGCTTTAAGCTATCTGTGAAATTAACACAATACAAATCCGAAAGTACACAGTACATGGTATTGAATCGACCATTAAGATTAGTTTCCTTACAGGATAAAAGCTGAAAGTGAGTAAGGTAAGACTTTAAAAGAAAGTATTTCCAGGATATAAAGCCTAATAAAAATTTTAAGTATGATCCATCATATACCATTTCATTTCTTTAGTTGAGTTATCAAATGTGGAGTGATTGCTAACATAGGTACTGTCTTGAGGTAGTTGAGGGATCCACTAAAGCATATCTGAGCTGGCAGATGGGTTACTGTACTTGGGGAGGCCGTGCTACTTGTAAAGAAAGTGTTGTCGCTCAGTCGTGTCCGACTCTGTGCAGCCCCGTGGACAGAGGAGCCTGGTGGGGTACTGTCCATGGGATTCTCCAGGCAAGAATACTGGAGTGGGTTGCCATTCTCTTCTCCAGGGAATCTTCCTGACCCAGGAATCAAACCCAGGTTATACAGAGGTATTTCTATTTGGTCACAAGAGTCAGACCATGACTTAGTGACTAAACAATGATAATGTTGTAAGGAATCCTGGTGACTTTGAAGGTCATGATTTTCCATTTTATTCTCCATGTTAACAAGGCAAGCCACAATTACACCCCCGCTGCTCATCCTCTGTACCCTTCCTGGTAACCAACCCACTGAAATACAGATACAGGGTACTGCCAACTGCTGTATAAATAAGATACCATCCCCTAGGGACCCAAGAAAAGCCAAGCCTATTTGCATACATATATATTTTTTTAACTCTCAAGAAACACTTAGCAAGTGGACCCTCTTTCCTTATGAGATCCTTTTCATGTTCCTGGGCAGTAGCCCTTGAACCCTGTGCTAGCTGCTTGGGAAGAGCTTTCGTTGCCTTCATCACCATCATCATCTTAAGGCTTTGCTCCAAAATTTGCCTACTGCTAGTTTCCTCTTCCCTGTAACTTTTGCTGAAAGTTCACAGTGAGCATTGAAGGACATACTCATAATTTTGTAGCATCTAGCTCTTTATTCAAAAACAAGTTTCTTGAGATGAAAATTTATGACTCAGAAAAAAAAATGGTTATTATCGAGGAGATAAAGTCTAAGATTGAAAGAAACATGAATTGAAATGTACAAAAAAAAAGAGAAAGGGAATATTACAATATTAACATTTCTACACTGGCAATATACAATTTTGATAGTCTTTTTTCTTTTTTTGAATTATTGGTGAGGAACATTAATGATTTAGTTTTTTGTTAACACACAAAACTGTTCTTTTTACACTGAGACTTATTAAAATACCCTCCCTTTTAAAGGTATACTATTTCATTTACAAAGGAGAATTTTGCTGAATGTTGTTCTTGAGTGTAAAAATATATATATATATATATCAGTTTACTTCCAAGTTGGAGGTGAGAAATAGTGCCCAGTGAAAGGAATTCAAAAGAATCCGAATTGGAAGTCTAACACTTGTTATAAGAAAAGTCTTGCAAAGTTCAACATACAGTCTACTTTGGTATAAATCCAAGACTCCTTTCCTTTTTACTTTCCATTTAAAGACTTGGAATGTATCATCATTTGCGTTTCTGTCATTTCACGTGAGTTTTCTTCAGGGGCTGACCTCACAGCGCTGGAAATTGATACACTGACTTGGCGTTTCAGCATCTTCATGACCTTCCTCTTGTACCCTTTACATGCAAAAAAATATATAAAAGGGTCCATGCAGCAGTTGAAGTTCATCAGACACACTGTGAAGTGCAGAGACACCTGGAATGAGTGTCTTTGGCTACATTCCAGGAGACCAGGAAGACGAAGCTTCTTGATCATGTGTTGAATAATTGCAACATGATAAGGCGTGAAACATACAACAAACACAACAATTATAAAAATAATTGTGTTGAGAGCCTTTTTGTTGACCCCAGATTTCTCAGTTAGCGGGTTCTGTTTGGCAGTTTTAAAGAGCTTGCAACAGATTTGAGAGTAGCAGATAAGAATAATGACAAGCGGAAGTACGTATCCTATGAAACAGGCACCAAGCAGAATCCAGGGGAGGGATTTGGTTTCCTCAAAGTTTGGATATTCCATGCACGTAGTCCTTTCAGCCTCCTGTTTTGACATAGGGTTTATGAGTAGCGGGAGTGTTTGAGCAAATACCAGAATCCAGACAAATATGCAGATGCATTTTGCGTGTTCAATTCTTTTTATCTTATTGTACCGCAGAGGGTGCACCACGGCAAAGAACCGGTCAATGCTCAGGCAGGTCATGAAGTTCACACCTGCATATGTGTTGATGTAAAACACAAGAGCGGTTATCCTACACAGGGCATCGCCGATTCTCCAGTCAAAGCCCAGCGCGTAGTAGGCTATCCGTGTAGGCAGAGCTGTGGTAAAAAGTATATCCGAAATCACCAAGTTGGTTGAATATAGAGTGGTCGAGTTGATTTTTTTCCTGTTTTGAATAATGACAATCAAGGCCAGTAAGTTTCCCACAAGCCCAATTATGAAGACGATGCTGTAATGCAACGGCATGAGGATCCTGGCTGTCTGGTGGTGGACATAGAGATCACAGTCACTTTCCAGAGAAGCTGCAGAGGGTGTGGTAAAATTGTCCATTTTTATATCCGTCAGTGGTGTTCAGGGTCTCTAAAAAAAACCAAGAAGGGCATGTTTTATTAAAAGCATTCTCTTAAATCTCCTGCATTGGCAGGCAGGTTCTTCACCACTAGTGCCACCAATCTGTGGGATACAACTGAAAGTTCTGATTATAGGGAAATTTATAGCTTTAAAGACGAACATTAAAATAAAGACTGACAATCAAAAAAAAAATTGCAGCATTTTTAAGGACTTCCAGTGGTTAAGACCTGGAGCTTCAGTGCAGGGAGCACAGGTTCCATTCTTGGTTGGGGGACTAAGATCCCACATGTTGAGCAGTGAAGCAAAAAAAAAAATTTTTTTTTAAGTTTTAAGATATAAATAAAACAGAAAGGATATTTAACTAAAAGTGATATAAACTAACTCCTTGAGATCTAACTTAAAATGTCAAAATTTATATAATTTTCAAAAATCTGTATGTAATGTAGTTACATACTATATTGTAACAGGAGAAGCAGAGACTGAAATTTATGTTTTTACTCTTAAAATTTGGTCGTTTTGGCAAAGCTCTGGCAGAGGAAATAGAACCATTTAAATAGGGCAAATGTATTTTTGTGACAAGGGAATGCACTAACTTTTTAGGCAGAAATTTCCCCTTTGTTTTTTTGGATCATTATCTGGTAAAGAGTAAAATCACGTAAAGCACCCCACACTTCAGAAAATGTAAAACTTTGCTTTTAAATTGAATATCAGTTGGACTTTTTTTTTTTGTCAAATGCATATCACTGCCAGGAAATGAAATCAGTCACACATTTATGTAGTGAAATACTAACTTACCACAGTGGTCTGATTTGTGTTAACCCCAAAATTATGAGAAACAAGCTAAGGCCTTTGGAACTGAAAGTTAGGTTTTCTTTAAGAAAAGAAGAAGAAGAAGACCATGACCACGACAACCATGACAAAAACAGCAACAAAAAAAAGAAGGAAAAGAAACAAAAAGAGAAAGAAAAAAGTGTTTTGAGGGGAGAATTTTAAATTAGTGTTAAAGTGTATCATTCCGCAGGTGCCCCACTGATGTGTGCAGTGTGCATTCTCTCATGTGCAAACAGTAGGAAAAATTGCAGACGTGGTATTCTGTGTTCTGTTTTGTTCATTTGCTGTGTTCATCTATTAGGGTAGTCTATGTCTTTCTTTGTCATATGTGTAGATCTTATGTAGACATTTAATACGTATTCTGAAGTGTTCCAGTGGTAACGCATAATTTGCTTCCCTACGCCCTTGATGAATACCTGGATCATTTCTCCCTCTTTTCTTATTATAAATAATGTCTAAGATGGAGAGTGAAAAACTCCTACAATAAAATATATGAGGATGAACTTCGATAAAACTAAAAAACAGCAGAACAATAAATTCCGTGAGGATTTTTCTTTCTTTATGGCCATACTACATGGCATGTGGGATCTTAGTTCCCCAACCAGGGATTGAACTCGAGCCCCCTTACATTGGAAGTGCAGAAACTTAACCACTGGACTGCCAGAAAAGTCACCTGTAAAGTTATTTCTCACACACAGACACACACACACACACACACACACACACACACTCACCCCGCCTTGGCTAATTCATGTTGATGTATGGCAGAAACCAACACAACATTGTAAAGCGATTATCCTTCAATTAAAAAAAAAAAAATACTGGAGTGGTAGCCATTCCCTTCTCCAGCAGATCTTCCCGACCCAGTAGATCAAACCAGGTCTCCTGTGTTGTAGGCAAATTGTTTACCATCTGAGCCACCAGAGAAGCCCCAAAAAGTTGAAGGTGAAAGTGTTAGTCGTTCAGTCGTGTCTGACTCTTTGTGACCCTGTGGATTATAGCCCACCATGCTCCTCTGTCCATGGAGTTCTCCAGGCAAAAATGCTGGAGTAAGTAGCCTTTCCCTTCTCCAGGGGATCTTCCTGACCCAGGGAATCAAACTCTAGTCTCTTGCATTGCAGGCACATTCTTTACCATTTGAGCCACCATTGAACTCGCCTCTTAAAAGACAGAGACTATCAGTTTGGAGTAGCTCAGTGGTAAAGAATCCACCAATGGAAAGCTAGACTAGAAGTATTAACATCAGAAAAAAATAAAATTCAAAGCACCATCAATATTAATAGAAACAAAAAAATTCACTACACAAGTTCAAAGGAATAGTTCAAGGACATAAAAATAATCATGAATTTTACATGTAACAGCAAAATTTGACAGAATTTAAAGGAGAAATTGTCAAATCCACAACTGTAATGGGAGAGTTTAACACATTTTTATTACAATATGATAGGTAAAAAGGAGAAGATTAACCCAACAGGACTTAAATGCTAACAGAATTTGTGCTTAAAGCACATTAGAATTCTTTGCAAGTTTGACCTTTTACTCAGTTATGAGACGTGTCTCCAAAGTCTCAGAATATCATTAGCAAGCAGCTCACATTCCTTGTGAGTAAGGACTTCCCTGGTGGCTCAGGTGGTAAAGGATCCACCTGCAGTGCAGGAGACCTGGGTTCCATCCCTGGGTCAGGAAGATCCCCTGGGGAAGAAAATGGCAACCCACTCCAGTATTCTTGCCTGGAGAATCCCATGGGCAGAGGAGCCTGGCGGGCTACAGTCCATGGGGTCGCAGAGAGTCAGACATGACTCGGCGACTAACACAGCGTAGCACAGCCGCAGCTCACGTTCCCTGTGAGTAGTACAGTGCGACTCAATTAGAAATCACAAAGAAGTTAGAGTCAATTTGGACTCTAGAACTATATTTTTCTAAAAAAAGAAAGAAATATATTTTTCTAAGGAACTTACGGGTTAAGAAATCACAATGCAGATTTTGAAGTTCTTAAAACTAAAGGGCAAAAATATTATAAAACGGTGGAGTGGAGCGCAGCTAAAGAGTTAACCCAAGATTGATGCAAAGCCTTGAAGGCATTTATTTCTTAAAAAATTGAAAGTAGCTAAGTTAAATATATAGCTCAAGAAGCTAGAAAAGAACTGAGTTTGCCCCCACCCCCAAAATAGAAGAAAATAATAAAAAATAAATGGAGTTATTAATGAATTAGAACTCCAAACAAAACCCACCCAATAAGTATGGGGTTTATATTTTGTGTGTTTTGGTGGAGGGGTGGTGTGGAATGGAGTGATTCTCGAAGGGAAAATCGTGGAATTGCAATTATGACATAAAAACAGAAGAAACTTTATCCATTAGTATGAAAAGCAACTTTGCTGAAACTGAGTCTGGACATAGGTAGAAATTCCAGGCACGGGTTGCAGAAACAGGCATCAAGAGCTATAACTTTTAGTTTTTGAATTTTTGTGAAAAACATTTTTTCTAAAAATCTCAACATTTAAATTTTATTTTAAGGAATCTTCCAAAGCAGGTTCCTGGGAACTGCCTTTGAAATACACGGTGGGGAAAAAAACCAACACTGTGGAGTCTGCTAATTCTCCATATGAATAATAATGGTTGTAGAGGTTAGGAAAGGTACAGTGACTCTGAGAATGTGTCACTGCCCACCAGCTGTAAAAGCATGGCCAACTGCTTCACTGAGTGAAATACAGCATCCAGTAGTATCCATCAAGAATAAATGTTTTTTGATGGATGAAACACACAAGGCAGTGTTTTCAGAATATTTTATCCTAAGGAAAAGATGTTTAAAACAGTGTCACATTTTAAGTGTGAAAGTTTGCAACCAAATCGGATGTCCATCATTAGGGAATTGGTTAGATTATGGCCCTATAGTGGAATATGACAGGACACGGCCACTGAAAATGGCTACAGAGATGCCTGTTTCCAGACAGGGAATAATGTTAAGTAGGGAAAGTGGATTCCACATCAGGCCACTTTGGAAAGAAGAAAAGCAGCTATTTACACACACATCCGTGCGTGGATACAGAGGCCAGCACATCATTTTGTACAAGTAAATTTTGAGTTCCATTCATACCTTCTCAATTTTAACACGGAACATGAATTAACTTATGAAATGAGTAAATAGGTAAATACTTCCTTTTAATGTGAGTAAAAATTTACAATTCAGCTCTTCTTGCCAAAGCTTGTCCTCTGACCTACGTTTCAGAGCTCGCCCGAATGTTCTTTATTCAGATTCAGGCCTGAGTTGTTGCTGGGTTTAAGTCGGATCTAGAAGACCCCTCCCAGCCGCCCTGGCAGCCAGGTGTGGCCAGCAACTGTCTACTCTGTCCTCGAGGTGACCCCTCTCAGAGAAGGTAGAGGACGCAGTATCCACCCGCCCCCGCCCCCGGCTTCCAGCCTCCTACCCCGTCCAGCACTCGGCAGGGGCAGCCGCTCCATGCTGCCTCTCAAGAACCGAGAGTCTGTGGTTTCAGGGTGGTCGAAGCGTCAGGGCCGTCCTCACCTGTGCACAGACAGCCGGGACACACGTGGCCTAGCCGCCCCGGAGCGGGCGGCTGGTTCTTCCAGCAGAAGCCGTTCCAGGAGAGGCGCCTTCCCAGGTCGAGGCCAGGCCAGTGGATGTTGCGTCATAGAGCCCTGAGGGGAGACTGCAGAGAGGCCCGTCCCGAATCAGAGCAAGGCCCTTGCCCAAGGCGGACGCGCTCGTGCCCTGACCCAGGGGCTCTCGGGTAAAGGGAAATGTGGGCTGTTTCAGAATGTGTGCGTTTGGCTCTTTAGCAACCTCTGGGAAGGTCCATTCCATCGGTCAGCAGCCCTAGTATTATAGTACCTTTGGTGGTGTTTACCCAGTGTTATTATTAATGCTATAGTTTTAGTCCATTTTATCTTTCTCAAATTGAGAGAAAAATCCTTTCATAGGAACTGTTATCCTGTTCCTGTATCAGGCAATCAGGCAATCCCAATTTGTTATCATATTCCCTTAGAAACCCTATTTTGTCCATTCCTTTAATCCTTTTAGGATTCAGGATTACTTTGCTTAACCTCGACTTACTCTATGCTTTTATTCAGGAAAAATGGCTTACTAGTGCCCCCTCCATCCTCCAGATTCTGAAAATTCAGACATGATACCTTTTTATGTCCGAGGACCTAAACCTGATAACAAATGGATGTTGGGAATGTGCTCTTGTCTGAATGAGGTGTTATATCATTGATGAACCTGGGTTCTGCTTGCTCTTTGCATTACAGTGCTCCTTTATCAACTTTTGCTTTGCAAATTCCCCTTTTAACTGTTTCTAATCCTTCCTCTTTTAGTCATAACCAAATCGTTCCTTTCTTTACCTCTTTGTTTATTTTAGACTGAATTTTAAAAACATTTTTCATAATTGTTAAGACAACAGCATCTGACATGTTATTGAGGTTAGATATACTGAGTTGTACTTGAAAGTCCTATGGCTTGTCCTTTTATTGTCTTGAGAAAAGCACAAAGAAGTGCTTACTCTAAATCTTTTTTCCTTAGAGTACTTGAACCTCTAATAGTTACAATTTCATTGTGAAGCTTTCTGATGAAAAGACCGCGCCATGTCGCTAAGCTGTCCCCTGTGCCTTACACTTGAAAGGATGAGGGTCGCAAGCCTTGCCCTGAGGGCACAGATGTACCTGGGCTGTGGGAAGTGTGGGTCCTTATTCAGGTTCCACCCAAAGAACCACAGGGCAGCCATCTGTGCCAGTCCTCTGAAAGTTTTTCTTAATAAGCAAAGGAGGCTGTCTCAGTTTTGTCTCTGTCACTCAATATCAATCCTTTTAACTTTACCGTTATCCTAACATATAACAGCAAGTTCTTCCACAGCAAAATATGAATATCCTCCAAAGTATTTTCACTTACATTTTTGGGAGTGGGCCTGTGTTTGTGGTTTTCTGTAGATTGATTTCCTTACTAATTAGAATGGCGAGCATTTCTTAAGACACTATCATCTCATTTTTGCATAACCGGACATGTTGACATGAACTGTCAAGTTCTTTCTAGCCACAGAAAGGAAAAAATAAAAAGCCCCCTCAAAACTCATTTATTAGTATTTCAGAAAACTGTCCAAGAGCTAATGTGGTTTGTACTCTAGAAATATTTACCCTGGATACCAACTTGGAGGCAGTTGTGATTTTTTTTGTACTGATACATCCTTTCTGCAATCTCAGCTTACTTGCTTGGATAATTATTGTCTTAGCTTTTATTTGTGGCAGAAGCAGAATAAAATCTTCATTATATTCAAAGATCTAGTAAATGCTAGAATACTGCCTTTTTAGAGTTTAGCTCTAAGATTCCTGAAATGTCACCTTTACCCCTAATACGTATTCGCTTAATAATAATCAACACTTAAAATGAGAAGGGCTTAATCTTATAGTAATTTTGTTTAATTTCAGGCCTTAGCAATGAACTGAATGGGTCAAAGCATACTGACAGTATCGTTGCTAAGTGGTGACTTCTCTGTGAGGTGAAGTCTGCTCAGGACCCTGTTTACACGTCGAGATGGTCTGAGTCAAAGTGCCCACAGTGGCATGCACTAGAGAGGAAGTTCCTGGAGCACGCTCTCAAAAACAACCCAGGGAGCCCCAGAGTGGACGTGCAGATGCAAATGATATTTGTCTGTTGTTAAATGATGTGTGCTGTCTGATCCAATTCTTTGATTTCTGTTGATACACTGTCCTTGTTATTTTGTTGAAGAGGGCTAAGATTGAGGAAAGATTTCTAAGTGGGGGAAAAAAAAGTCCCTGGAAAAAGAGTGGGCAGAGAAAGGCTCCGGACTCAGAGAGACAAGGATTCTGTCTCCTGGGGGAACAGACGAGCACAGATGTTTCAGGACAGCAGGCTGTGGCTGAGGCTGTTCGGCGCCTCTGAGGACAAACGCTTGGGCTTCCCAGGTGGCGCTAGTGGTAGAAAATCTGCCTGCCATGCAGGGGACACGAGACGCAGGCTCAGTCCCTGGGTCAGGCAGACCCCTGGAGGAGGGCGTGGCCACCCACTCCAGTACTCTTGCCTGGAGAATTCCATGGACAGAGGAGCCTGGCGGGCAGTCTATGGGGCCGCAGAGTCAGACAGGACTGAAGCAACTTAGCACGCATGACGACAAACACGCTCCATGGAAGAAAGCAATCACTGCTGTTTTCTCCAGTTACCCTATTTTTATACATATTTGTCAGGGTCTTGGACCAGCTTCAGGGTGAGAAACCACTCGAGCAGCTGTGTGTCCCCACTGCCCTGCAAAATTTAGTCATGAGTCAGGTCTGCCTCTTTTGCATCCCTGTGGACTATAGCCCGCCAGGCTCCTCTGTCCATGGGATTTCCCAGGCAAGAACACTGGAGTGGGTTGCCATGCCCTCCTCAAGGGAATCTTGCTGACCCAGGGTTCAAACCTGCATCTCCTGCATTAGCAAGCAGATTCTTTACCACTGAACCACAAGGGAAGCCCACCTTGCAAATGGGAGCCGGAGAGTCATTCCTGATTGTCATTCAGATTGTGGAAAGAGCCCCAAGGCACTGACAGGCCGTGAACAGCACAGGCCCAGCCTTGCTTCCCTCCGCGGGCGTGGCCAGGTGCCTGTTCCAGGCCACTCTGAACCCCTGTGATAGCCCACACCCGATAACCTAGTCAAAGAAATCTTCCTATGCTCTCGGGTGTCGTTCCCCCCAGCCCACCCCCAACCAACTTTGAGTCCTGAGTTGGTAGCCGTGTCCAAGATTGATTCTGGGGGAGGATATACAGGGAACATGGTCCAGAAAGCAGGCTGATAGCTGCCTCCATGTCTCCGAGGAAACCCCCCTGCCCCCAGTGCGCCGGAGTGTGTATGTCAGGAGTCTTGTCATCTGCAGTCAGTGTGTCTGAGGTCAGCTCTCCTCCCTGCCTCCTGGGGAGCTCGCTTGCTTTCTCTGGTCTGTGGAAGGGTGACCCTGCGGCTGACCCCAGGACACAGTCTGGTCCGCACTGCCTCCCGGTAGGTCTGCCCAGGGTCAGGTACAGGCCAGTGCTTGGGGTGCATCTTCAGAAACAAAAAACACCCCAGCATTGGCTGGTCTGCCCTTTCCTCTTTGTGCCTCCGTGGTGTCCTGAACCCCATGGAGACGCTGCACCTTCTGTAAACACCTACTTCGGAACTGATGGGAAAGTGAAGGAACTGATGGGAAAAGGTGCCTGACCTGTGTTACCTGCTTAAACACCCACTTGCACATTTGGGGTTTTATAGAGTCTGGCTATTTTTCTTTCACCTTTCACTGATTGTTTATTCCTCCTGTGGCTTTTTGGCAACTTGATTACTGACTCAAATGATATGAAGGTCTTCAGAGATGAAGACAGAAGGAGGTAGTAGCACTGAGGACTCGAAATATGTGGCATATTGTTTAGGAACTGGAAGAAAAAAAAATTCCCACCCTGATATGCTTTTCAGTGTAAGGAAGACAAAGACCATTTCTATGTGGCATGATTGGACCTATATGCAAGATAATCAACTGCGTAAATATATGTATATAAATATATAAAGACTCCTTATAAAGAAGGGCTGATATTAACCTTTATGCCCTGAATCCAAAATGTTTCCAGAAATAATAGGTACCTTTTCTCCTTAAACTCTGAGGGAGTTTGAAAATTTGCATTTCATCTCTATTATCTCATGGAAATTAGTCAGAAACGTTACACATCCTTATTTTATGGATAAAGGGAATCCCAGAGAGATTAGATCTCTCACTCAGGGGTCCTCCCCGCAGGACAGGTGCCGAGCCAGGGGCCACGCCGGCACCCTGCCAGCCAGCGGTTCCTGGGCCTTCAGCCTGCTGTGCCCCTCCGCACTGCCCCCTGCCCGCGCCGCGTCTGTCTGTCCGCCTGGGTGCATGTGGCTGCCTCTGCTCGGCTGCCCTCTCTCCTCTCTGCAGCTGCAGCTGCAGCCTGCGCCGGCTCGCACGGGGCCCTCTGGCCCCAGACAGACTGCACGCTGTCTGTGGTGACACACAATTTCCTTCGTGATCGGGCCCCGCTTCCCTCTGAGCTGGATCTGGCCGTCTTCCCTCCCGTGACCTCGAGCTCGGGCCCTGCTGGAATGGCTGCTGATACCCTGTGCTCTCTCACAGCTCTCTTCCTTTCTGGTCCTCCTCCTTCTCTCTGGCGCCTCCTCGGCCCAGCCTGGATCCTCCGCCCTTGCTCTCTTTTCTCAGGCCTTTGTTCAGAATCCGCTGCCCCTGGAGGCTTCCCTGACTCGTCCTGCGCTCTCCTCCCTCGGCCCCGCCTGCCCTGCAGACCGGCAGCGTGGGCGCCCTCGCCAGGACTGGCATCTCTGCTGCTTTCTTGTTTTGTTTCGTTTTTCCTGTTTCCTGCTAGCCTGTGAGTCCTGAGAGTGGGGGCTGTGTTGTTAATTTGGTGTTCTCTCCAGCCGGCCCATCACTGGTGCTCAGTAAATACCCATTAAGGAGTAGCAGAGTCCCAGCTTTCTTGATCTTCAGTTGGAGTTTATTAGCCTACAGGGTGCGTTTGATGAATAAAAGTAGCCAGTAGCATGCAGCATCGATTGCATCTCAGGCAGTGCCCGGGGCTCCCTAGGTATATTCACTCCCTGACTCTCACAAAGCTTTCCCCAATCCGTTGCCAGTGGTGAAACCAAGGAACAGAGCGCTTACAAGTCTTGCCTCAAGACACAGCTGTTAAGTGTCAGGATTTACTCCCGGCAGATCGGCTCCAGGAATGACATTCAGCGGAATACATTTTAGCCCCCGCTCCTATGTCCAGCCTGATCTGATATTACTGGTAGGAAACAAGTAAAATAGGAAGACATCTCAGAACTTTTAACACATACCAGCTCATACACCTGCCTGAACCAGAGGGAAGAGAAAGGCTGGGGAGATGGGACAAGAAAGGGAAGGAGAAGAATAAATTGCTATCAATAAGGAGTTCATTAATTTATTTGTAGCATATTTTAGTGCAAGTAAAAGTTTCATAAATGAATTTAGACTTTACTGGCTTAAACAGGATGTCTATGAAAGCAGTTTGGATTGAAATTTCCACCAAGAGAAGGTGAATACCTAGGACGGCTCTTACGCTTGTTAAGTATTTGCAGATATTTAACAGAATATTTTTATTTCTCTGTTTGGGCTTTCCAGATACCACAAGGATCTTTGTCACCTCTGTTGTTTTTCAGGGGATTAGCATGTTAGGTATTTCATCTGCCATTGAATCCCTGTGTTTTACAAACTTCTTGGGAGGCTGGGAAGCTGTATGGACTGGGGGATACTACACATCTTTAGCATATACACAACCAGGACCTTTTAGCAGCTGCAGGAGGCCCTTAACCGTAGCAGAGAGACTGCTGTCCCTGCCAAACTCCTTTACTGGCTGGGGATTTCTTTTTTTAGTTGTAAACTTTTAAAGGATGCCGATTTTATCTCATTTTATCCCCTAGAATGTTTCAGATCTGGCTAGCTGCAGATAGCTAATCAATGCCTGTGGAAAGCATAAATGAATAAAAAGTCATAGTGACCTGAGTTGATATTTATTCCATTAAATGACTGGTCA
Organism: Cephalophus harveyi; assembly: GCA_006410635.1. Taxonomy (NCBI): domain Eukaryota; kingdom Metazoa; phylum Chordata; class Mammalia; order Artiodactyla; family Bovidae; genus Cephalophus; species Cephalophus harveyi. Next base: position 531,561 of record SJYT01047084.1, on the reverse strand, counting down.
TGTTACTGAGAAGCTCTTAGAAGCCAGTTGAAAGTAATTTATCAAAGGCATTCCCTCCACTCGCATGATATGTGAGCCTCGTGAGTGAGGATGCTTTCTGGAGCCGTGTGCTCTTTGCAGCGTCATGTCCAAGAACTACAAATAACCCCCCAAGAGAAGACATGCACTGAAATCCTAGCAGATGCAAAGTCCAGCCAGCAGCACAGTTAGGTGTATAGACATCCATAGACTCAGTCTCCATGTGAAATATTCTCTAAAGATCTCGAAACAAGTTCAAGAAGAAAATGCCCACAGAAGTGGTAGGGCGGGGAAACTTTGCCTATTGGATTCATCCTTCAGTGTTTTAATGGGCAGAGGGAGGAGAGACCAAGGCTAGCAGGCAGTTTTCCAGTGCTTTCGATGACAACCAATATTATATAGCACTTATTATGACACCCAAGGACTGGGCAGTATGGTTACTCCCCATTTTACAAGTGAGGCAGATGAAACCCGAGAAGCAACATGTCCAGAGTCACGCAACTGGTAAATAAGAGAGCCCAAGCCTGACTCCAGAGCCCATGCTCTTAACCACTATCCAATATCGTACTTAGAGCAAGACCCTCCCCCTCAAGAAGCACACCCTCCTTTAGAGGAAGTCTCTGCACAGCCTACATGTTACTTAGAGTTTCTGTCACCTCCGTTTCCAACCTGGACATAAATATTGGCAGTTCACTGCACCTAGTTCATTGTTTTGTGATATCTTTTATGCATACAGAAGTTCTAGGAAGAAAATACCAAGCTGTGTTTAGCCTTTCTGATCTTCATATAAACATAAAGCAAACAAGCGCTGTTCCTTTTTCACTTATTAGATTAACAGTTTATATTTAGAATTAAAATACTCATGTTGTCAGAGAAGCAGTGAAGCCCAGACTGTCTGCCACTGGTGGGAAAGTAAATATTTCTGTAAACTGAAAAATATCAATTTTAATTATTCTTTTTTTTTTTTTTTTTAATGTGTACCCTTTGCTCCAGGAATTTGACTGTTGAGATTCTATCATGAGAAATAGTAGAAAGTATAAAAGTAGAGAAGTAACAGAAATACAGGAAAGACTTTTATGCACATAGATCCCTGGTCAAACAGTAACATGTACTAACTTTTCAATTGTGCTGAATAACTTCATCACAGTATATTTATGTGTAGAAATGCCCCATTCTACAATAACTTTGTTCTTTTCCTTCATAAAGTATTGTAAAATATTGGCAGTATTTGCTGATTACTTGATACTGTTTTTTGTAATTGTGAGTTTGCACAGAAATACAAAGTAAGCCCTATTTTTTTTTGGCAAAGGTATTTCTGGCCCGATTTGCTGCCTTCACCTGGCTTAATATCAGCTTATTAGAACTGCCAGTCACCAGAGAGTCTCAACTGTATTAATGATAAGATTTCTGATGTTAGAAATGTTTATAGCTTTTTGTTAAAAAGATTCTTTACTTTAAACCTTAACTAGACTTTCAAAGTTTTTCTTAACTTACAAGAATTTGTTGAAAAAAGCAAAATATCTGTTACTTACCTCTCAGTGCCTTGTTGGGGCCCCTGTGTGGCAGCAGTCAGTATTCGCCCAAACTGAAGTAGGTTAACCTTGGCATGTTGTTTTAAGGGAGATTACCAGACATCCTTTTATGGTGGTGGCTTTTTTTTTTCTGTCACCCTGTGACTGAGCATAGTAGTGATCAGTTAGCCTCATGTGTGCGTGTGCACTTTTTTTTTAATGGGAAGTGAAATTTTTCTGTTAGTGATTTTTTTTTTTTTAGAAAAGGGTTATCCAAAAACCCCTTGGAATTTATGAGTTGTTGATATCTATGGAAGTTTATAAATTTTTCTATAAAGATTTAAGTTTTAAAAAATTCTTTGGAAGAGACTGAAGAAATAAACCTTAACCAGGGGGAGAAAAAAGGTTGTATGATGAGGTTGTATGAGCTACTGATGAGGTTGTATCCATATTACGTGTGAAGTATGAGTGTTAACATGTTTTAAGGGAAAAATGTCAATTTTGCCAGTTCTGTCTGGAAACTTGGTGCAGGGAGTAGTTTACTCATTCTGTGTCTTATCAGCAGCTTAATGAGAAAGAAATAGAAGTTTCTGTGGTGAGTGGAGGAAAATGCTCTTTTGCATGTGTATAATGATTAGTTGGTGTTTTTAGGCAGGAGACCAACTGACTGGATCATTGACTGCATGAACCCATGTTAACAAGGGAGGGGTTGAAGGGGGCATCTTACAGCTAGAATCACCTGTTATGCACACAGACCTGTGCTGTTCACCTTCAAGTTTTAATCGACTCAGTTTAAACCAACAGTGTCACATGGATATAAAAATGCAAACTGATTTACAGGCTAATCAGAATACGAGAGATGATCTGGTCATTTTCAGTGAGCTCAAGAAACTGCATTTTGCCAAGGCATGGATGACCTAGAGCCTGCCTGGGAGGTGCGGGCTCTGGGTCCCAGGTCTTAGGAGAAAAGATTGAATGAACTGAGCATGTCCAGGCTTGGCAGGGATGTGATCATCATCTTCATNTCTGGTCATTTTCAGTGAGCTCAAGAAACTGCATTTTGCCAAGGCATGGATGACCTAGAGCCTGCCCGGGAGGTGCGGGCTCTGGGTCCCAGGTCTTAGGAGAAAAGATTGAATGAACTGAGCATGTCCAGGCTTGGCAGGGATGTGATCATCATCTTCATAATCACGGTAAAGGGTTTGGGTTGCATGTGTCACTCTTCCTAACTCCAGAAGGTAAAAGAAAGGCATGTAAGAGGAGGTCACAGGAGACAGCTCTCCAGTCAGAATAGGAAAGCAGTCCTCGAAAGTTGGGATCATTTTTAAAAAAGGGCACACATTGTTTTTGTGTGCTCAGTCATGTCCAACTCTTCTGTAACCCCATGAACTGTAGCCCGCCAGGCTCCTCTGTCCGTGGGATTTCCTAGGCGAGGATACTGGGGTGGGTTGCCATTTCTTTCTCCTGGGGATCTTCCCGACCCAGGGATCGAACTGGAGTCTCCTGCCTTGGCAGGAGGATTCTTTACCACTGAGCCACCTGGGAAATCCGTCTCTTCTGTAGATGCTTGCATAAACCAGGTGTCTGGAGGGATGTTGTAGGAGAGAATTGAATCATTTGGTATGGATTTGTGACTCTGTGCCCTCAGAGACCCTTCCACTCCAGGATTCTGTCAAAGTGCTGAGGACTTTTAGCCTCTCAGTGTATTAGTCCATTGAGGTTTTTATAAGCTCTACCGTGCTGAAGATGCGTAGAGAAACATTGTCAAACAGGGGAGTAACGCTCACCTAAGTTCTTTGGGACTCCATGCCACTATGTAAAATAAGAGTACTGAACTAAATGATCACCAAGGTAACTCCTGTATAAAAATTCTCTGAGGGGGAAATACAGAGATTTTATGATTTGATTGGTCAATGTGATAAACTTTTACAGAACTAGTTCCTTTAAAACTTGGTTTGAAGACTCCTTTAGACAGTGAAATTTTTGAACCTTGTTTAATGTCCCTGGATATGTTCCATTGTCTCCTAGTTTATAGTCTGTGGGAACTTGAATAGAATCTGTATCCTGTTGTTGTGTGAAATTTGTATTGATCTTAATTATGTTGAGTTGTTCATAGTGCTTTTCAGATATGCTATATCCTTCTACTTTTCTGTCTATTCATTCTATTAATTTTGAGAGTTTGATGTTTAAACTACAACCCAAAATCTTAATTTTTCTACTTAAAAAATAATTGTAATATATAGTAAAACTATATGTAAATTTGTTCTGTATTTTCCAAATCTCCTGTAAATTGTTATCATGTTTCATAATTTAAAAAATAAAAAAGAAGGGAAAAAAGAAAAAAAAATTGGATCGAAGAAGCCTTGAAGAAGACACTGTTGAGAAGTTTTTCAATTTGTTGAAAAGCCATTCTGGTGGGATTTTTGTCTTTTAATTTTCAAAATAATTCTTGTTAAGTAAAGCATTTTTATTTTATGATATCTAGGTAAAGTAAATGTTCTAGGAAACTGGATCTCCCCTCTTTTTGGTATTAGAGTAGTCATATGTATAAAGAAGAGGTGACAGGGTAATTGTCCTTTGAGATGCTGTTGATGTTTACTATCAGATAGTTTCATGAGTTCACAAGCCTTATTTTTATTGTTGAAAGTTGCCAGGATTTCTTTAGTTGTGCTATAAAAGTGGAGTCCCTGTCCTTTTTCCTTAGAAAATGTAAGATGGACATTTGTGACCTGACTCGAGTGCTTCTATTTCATTTGTTCTGTCAAGCATAGTTGTGAGTATATAGGAGATACTCAACAAATGTGAGTGACATTAGTGAATGAATCCTTTATATCGTGTATTCCTTTCTGTGTGTGCTTCAGCCCTGTATGCTTAAGCCACGTAGGACTTCCAGAAGTTAGCTGTTCTCAATATGAAAAGGTCAAGCTGAGTTACTGTTGACAGTATAAAGAACAAATGTTGTTGTAAAATAAGGAAAAGAGAAAGACTGGTCAGTGACTAATAACACTCAGTGTGTATAGAAATAGCAGTGGAAATTTTCTACAGAGCAGCCTGTACCACCATGGTCTGAAATATGTGCTTTTGTATATTGGGTAGATGTAGTTTAGTATTTAGTCATCATTTAAAACTACGTAGTGATGAATAACTTCTAAGGAATTTTGAAACTTCTTCTGTTGGTATGTAAGATATGAACTGTGGTCATTAAAATTCCTATCAATATTTCTTAGTTTACATTGAAATGTACCCTCAAGTAAGAACTCTGCTTCAGATGTTTTATTATACCTTCACTCTTTACATTTTACTGCTAAAGGTAAACAGAAGACCTTCTATAAATTGAGTACCTAAAGACATGTTCCTTAGTCAGAAACTTCAAGTGCAACCAAAATAGGGTTTTTTTATTATTACCAAGAGACCAATAGGCCATAGTTTGAGTGTATCTATGAAATTGTATGTTTTAATCCCATTAAAAATAATAAAGCAAGAAAAGGGACTTTTTAAAACAAAAGACAAATCCTGCTGTATGGTTTTACCATTTTAAAGAGAAATTCATTCATTCAGCAAATACCAATAGAAGAAGTTTCAGAGTGCTGCCATCTACCTCATTTTCAACATGTGTTGGCTTTTTGTTTTGTTTAAGAGTAGAAAGGACAGTGGATGATTTTTTAATAACATATTCTCTATCAAAGATGGGAAAATGTTCTAGAGGGACCTGTTATTTCCACAGAAATGGTAATGAGAACATTTCTTTGTGGAAGTGAAAAGTATTTCTTGCATTTTTCTTATGATGCAGTAATTTCTTTGTGTGCTGCCACTCGTCCAAAATATGAGGAAATAAAAGACTAATTAAATTAACAAGTGTTTAATGAAGAATGTGTGTTAAATGTGTGTCCAAACCACAGGACTCACTCATGTCTCCTGCCTTACCCTGGTAGGAATGTGTGTTTGCAATCCTGGAGCTAGTTCCTTGAGGTTAGGGGCTGCTTCCTACTTAGAGGTGTTGATGGAGCTCCTGTACCTGGCCTGCGGCCTCTCACACAGCGCCCAGGTGATTGATTCATTGATTCACTCAAACAGTGAAACTGGGGTAGCTTCAAGGGCAAAGGAGAGCGGCTAACTGCCAGGAGGGTTGGAGAAATCACTGGGGAGAGGAGCTGAGCTCTGTCGTGCACCATAAGCGTAAGTTTCCTAAGCAGAAAAGTGCGACACTTTTGTGTTGAAAGAATAACCTCCATCAGTGAGTAGTCAGCAGAGGCTGAGGTGCCCAGGGAGCATCTGGACGGGGAGCGGGTGAGAGAGGATGGGCCAGATCAGGGGAAGGGAGAAGGGGATGGTTGTAGGAAATCACACTGGTAAGAAAGAATCACAGGGCTTGCTAGTTCATGCTGATGTTTGAATTTCTTCTTTGGATACTGGGAGCCTGTGGAAGGAAGGGTTTTAACCAGGGGTGTGACATGGTCAGAGCTGTGTTTGGGGGAAGAAAATACTGTTGGTAGTATTAGGAGATGGATTCAAGAGAAGCAAGTCTTCATGTAGAAAGACGTTTGTGACTTTGGAGTATGCCAAGTTGAAGGTATCAGATCGAATTTCATAACCAAGGTGAGGGGACAGTCAGACAGCTTGGGGACTCACTTCATTTTTTTTAGTTGAAGGCGTAGAAAGGCTTAGGAGTATACAGAAAGAGACTAGAGCAAGGAGAAAAGTCTTCAGTGGAACCCTGGAAAAGGTAGAAGAGAAGTGGAAGAAATCATGGGTAAACCAGCAAGAAACAGGGTTTAAGACAAAATCAGGAAGATATTTGAGAAAGCGAGGACAAGAGCGCGAGCCTTGTCAAGTGCTACAGTGAAATGTAGTTATTGGACAAAGTCTGACATGAAGATTTTGCATTTTACCATGATGAATTGTAACGTTTCTTGATTTTGGTTTGTCCTGCTTCTTTCATCAGATTTCAAATTATTCATGAAAAGAAAACGTAGCATCAGCTTTACATTTTCTCACTGATAGTTCATTAGTAGATGCCAAACCACTACTTTGCAGTAGCTTTGGGAGAGTTAACAAAGATTAGATAGAGTTCTCATAAAATATTATATATACATACAAATTATTTTGGATGTGTTGTACATATAGAAACCAACTTGTATATCTAAGATCATGCTTTCAGACTGAGATAAAACGATTAGCAGTGTTACTTCAGATATACATTTGCCGTTGGTGTTGTAAATTGAGCATTATACCATAGTGATTTTTTTTTTATTTGTTTGCATAGCCTGGCACCTGTGTTTGCTCTCTTTGTACCATTTTACTGCTCCATCCCAAGAGTCCAAGTGGCACATATTCTGGGCCCGTTGTCCATCACAAACAAGACACTGATTTATGTATTGGGACTACAGGTACAGTATACATTTTTCTGTTCACATCTCTTTAACCAGATCTGTCTCTCTCTCTTTTTTTTTTTTTTTGGTCTTTTTCTCATTTGATCTCCTTGAAAAACAAAGTTTTTTTTCCCATAAGTTTGGCTTCATGATCTGTATCAAACGTTCAAAGGAAGTGTTACAGAACAAGAACATCAAGGTATATAAGGTACTAGAATACTTTCATAGCCTTTAGAAATCTGATAAGCGCTTTCACTGTAATTTGTATCGGTGGAAAATATTTTAATTTTGTTGTACAATTGCGTGTAAGTACTTTTTCAAAAATCTCAGTATGAAGTGGAAACACGAGAACAGTCCAAAGGCGGAACGTGGAAAGCCACTGCCAAAATTAATTCATCGAATACAGAGTCACAAATCAAGCTCTAAAGCAGGAGCCAGATACGCCTTGCCAGCCTCATAACTCCTCTGCCGCAGCAGGCTTGATTGCACTGTCGCCGTTCCCTGAATGGTTTTACCCGATGGCCGTTAGTGGACTTACTGTTTGACTTAAATCGAAAAAGATCGTCTTTACCAACATTCAGCAAATACTGATTGCTCTCTGCTAGGTTCCAGGCCCGGGAATAGAAGATACGTGTGATTTTCAGTTTTCTACCTGTAGCATGACACCTGTCACTTTTCTTTCACTCTCATACCTTTTAATGTAAACTTTTATTCTGCTGTTTCCTGTGGTACCATATGTAGCTTGGCCTTTTGATCCACCGTCAATACTCATAACATTCCTTATCCCACACACATCAAACCGGATGCCACTGTCACTGTACAGGGCCCTCCTCCCTCCCCTTTTAACCTTTAGCATTTCCTCCACCTTCTCTTGTCTGCTCTCACGTGTTATCAATGGCCCATCTGGGGTGGGTGTTTCCTTACCACTTTTACAACCATTTTTCATGAAATATGTTTATTCCTCATCTCTCAGCCTACAAAGCTTTACACTCCCCTTTGTCCTCTCTAATACTCTCATAACCTAAGAGCCCGTTTCCACGTTTTACTGTTATCACTAGGGTTTGCAGTGGCACGCTTAATTCTTTTTAAGATGTTCCAACAGAAGGCAGAATTCCATGGTTGCAGAGTCCCCTGGACCAGGTGCAGAGGCCCAAGTTCCAGTTCTGACATGGCATGCGCAAGCTTGATACTTGGGTCGGGTCATGGAAGCCTCTGGTCCTCATGTTGGCTCTAGTTAGAGAGCAGCTTTGAGGGTGGAAAGCGTTTCATTATCTGTAGAGCAGGAATTCAGTGGAGCCCTGTGGCAGGTCTTTGGAGCCAAGTGGACGTTGGTTTAAGTACTTGCTCTGGTAATTATTTTCCTTTTCCATCACTTTTCCTGAGCCCCCATTTGCCCACCTGTAAAGTGGGAACAATGATATCTATTTTACATGGTCATTTGAAGATTTAGAGATTGTAGCATTGGATTTTGGAGAAGGCAATGGCACCCCACTCCAGCGCTCCTGCCTAGAAAATCCTATGGATGGAGGAGCCTGGTGGGCCGCAGTCCATGGGGTCGCTAAGAGTCGGACAAGACTCAGCGACTTCCCTTTCACTTTTCACTTTCATGCTTTGGAGAAGGAAATGGCAACCCACTCCAGTGTTCTTGCCTGGAGAATCCCAGGGACGGGGGAGCCTCGTGGGCTGCCGTCTATGGGGTCGCACAGAGTCGGACACGACTGAAGCGACTTAGCAGCAGCAGCAGCAGCAGCATTGGATTTTGGGGGGTAATCAGAAAAGGTAATAAGAAACTAAGTCAGTTGGTTCCTAATATTAATAATATATGTCTGTATGACTGCCACCTTTGGTTTTTCTGAGATTGTGAGTGGTTTTGTTTTGTCGTTTTTTTTTTTTTTTTTTTTTTTGGTGGGGTAGAAGTTGATGCAGAAAGCAGAGGTGGAGATGCCCTGGGCCCCTTGATAAAATCTGAACTCTTTATCATGAATGGCATCCAGGGCTTCTTCTTGTCCATCTAGTATCAACTCCCACCCTTTTCCCACCTTGACGTGAATGTGAACCTTTTATTCTCCAGACTTCTGTTCCCTCCACTCCGAACCTTCACACTTGTTTCTGTGCCTCTTACTCAGCAACTTCTTGAAACCAGGGACATTTGATAGATGAGTGATTGAATGACTTTAGTCATTCTCAGGAGAGCAAAGACGTTTGTGAAGAGACGTTGACGTACACGGGGCTCAAGAGCCAGTCATGTAACGCCCAGTGCTGGGGGCCATGGAGGATAAAATGTAGCTTGAAATGCAGCACTTGCCCCTCGGGGAGGCCAGCAGTGAGAAAAAAACACACAGCAAGTGCTGTGGAAGAGTTACTGTTCTCTGTACTTTTGGAAGAAGACTACAGAAAAATAATTTTACACCTAATTCTCATTCTTGTTGTTTTCAAAGTCCTTCACACTTGAACAAGCATCCACGCTCGATCAAAGGATTAAATTTTAGATCAAGGGATTAGAGTTGCAGCCAGTGCTCATTTCTCCATGAGCTAACACAAGAGCACAGCTTGTCAGACTCCTTTTTACCTGTGCTTTGTCATCTGTTACCTTTGTATCTGTCTTCTTTCTATGTATCTTTTTCTCTATCTATCCTTGATAAACGTGCACAACTTTGAGGTTTTCACCTGGCACTGATGTCGGCGATGAACCTGCTTCTTTCTCTACGAGCAGAAATGCTTAACTCCCCATCTAATGATCTAATTGTGAACAAACACTAAGATACAAATCTTTTTTTTTTTTGTCTGAACGTGTGACTTCATTTTATTCTCTAAATATTTCAGTATTAATATTATATTTCAGTGTATTTCTTATAAATAAGGTCATTCTCTTGCATAACTACTGTTCAGTTAACAAAATTGGGAAATTAATATTGATACAGTCTTATTCAAATTTTACCAGTTGTCCCGATATTATCCTGGTACTAGGCTACGAATCTTTCTTTCTTGCAGGAACACTTGGGAGATGTCTTATGACTAAAAAAAATAAAAACAAACCCTGAACACAATCCTTGGATGTAAATGATTTGAAAAAGGCAGAGATTTCACGAGGCCCATTTCTAACTACTTTTGCCATTAATGAATTCTGAGGCCTGTTACTTGGTTCTCTCTTTTCTGGGCCGAACTGGAATGAGAGGATCAGTGGTTTAGCAGAGCAACATTGGGCAAGGACCTGTATGCTGACAGATGTCTTCCATCTAAAACTAGAGTAGCAATAATAAGAAATTGAAATAAGAGAGTTATGTGAACTATAATACATGTCATTACTTGACACTAAGCATTGGGCAGTGACTACATATTTTCCGTGTTGTTAATGCTAATAATTTCTGTCCATATAGTATTTTACTTTGTATAAACCAATTAATGTCCATTTGTAAACAAGAGTATGCTTGAATTTCACTTATTTTTCTTTGCACAAGAGCGGGCTGGTTTCAACCAATCTGTTTTATGCTATCGAAAAGCTGAGTGAGGTCTTGGTAGAAGAAGAAAGAAAAGAAAAATTGATATATTATTTTCCTTTATATAACAGAGTATTTGCTAATCTTCCATTTGTTTAGACTAAGAATATATATAATTAAGACAACATAAATGGTAATGACTATAATTATGTAAAAGTAAGTATGCTGTGACTGGCAGTTGAATTTCATTTTTAGTTGCCTTTTTTTTCTTTTATAGCTTTTCACCTCTGGTTCCTACATCTGGATTGTAGCCATAAGTGGACTTGTAAGTGTGATTCCCCCCTCCCCCACCTCCCCTCTTTCCTGAAGAAACTTGAGGGAAAATGTCATATTGAGATTATGGATTATATTCAGTTGTCTTCAGGTGTCAGATTCCATCTCAGAGCTACTTCCTTAGTAATGAAAAAGCCAGTTACATGGATCATTAATACAAAAGAGTCCAGATTGTCTAAGTTTTCAAGGTAATTTTAGTGAAGGTTTTAGCTGAGTTTCTTGTCCGTGTTATTTTAAAATTACATTAGCAGTAATCAAGCTTATAGCAGGACAAAAACAGCAGAAAAAGAAAATGAAGAAGTCGGATTTGCCAAAAGCAGGGAGAGATATTTTGTTTCTTTCGGAAAAAGACTTGGTCATGCAAGGGGAAAAATAAGGTTAAGTGGAAAGTCAGGTGGATGAGAACCGACGCAAGATTCATCAGGGTGTGTGGCCGGAGAAGGAAGAGGGAGCTAGCTGAAGGGTTTGAGTGGTATCTCATCTGTGTGCCACACAGAAGCTTCATCTTCCCCATCCCCATGCTCTGTATTGTTTTGTTTTATTTTAATTAACATATGTCTTCAACTGTATGAGGTATCAAGAAGGAATCTAAAGCGTGAAATTGAGCTTTATTTTTCATCCATGGCTTAAATTCGAACTCCCAGATTTCTATAAAAAATAAGTTTATAACTAGTATATATGGAACATAGTTTTAATTTCTTTCTTGGAAATGACTAAGAAAGTTACAGACTGGATTCACAGGGATATATATAACATCAAAGGGAAAGGATTTGGACATAACTTTGCATTCCCTGGTGGCTCGACAGTAAACAATCTGCCTGCAATGCGGGAGACCTGAGTTCGATTCCTGGGTCAGGAAGATTCGCTGGAGGAGGGCATGGCAACCCACTCCAGTATTCTTGCCTGTGGAATCCCATGGACAGAGGAGCCTGGTGGGCTACAGTCCATGGGGTCGCAAGAGTTGGATTCGACTTAGTGACTAAGCCACCCCCACCACCACCACCATGCATTCCACTGCAGACATTTTAAGTAAGTTATCACTACTTACTCTTGTTTCCTGAGTGAATAGTACGATGGGACACTGGGTCATTGCTTTAAGCCAGCTCACTTCTGTCCTTCCTTTACGCTCTCTGTATTAACCCTTTTCTGTGTTTGTTCTTTTCATATACAACTTATTCCTTCACTCCTCGCAGTTTCCAGCCACAGTTCTGAGGACTGAAGTCACTTTGTTTCCCTCTCCCTAAACATTTTCCACCAATGCCCAGATTGGCTTCAGGACCGCAGAGCTGAACTCCATTGTGAGGTCTTCAAACCATCTGAGCCACCTGGTATTCTTAAGACTTGTAGTGACTTAAGGACAGCCTGGGGTCATTCTGCTCCTGTGAGACACAGTGGCCAGGTTCTGCCCCATCTAATCTCATCCCCACTTGATCTGCCAGCTTGACTGGCAGGCTTTTAACCAACCTGAAGACAGTAAGTTGAGAGTTCATTGCTTTCATAATGAGAGCAGCCTGAGAATTTACTCTTTCATTTGTGATACATTCTGTTTCTCTTAACAGTGATAATCTTCAGTCCTTTTTTTCCTAAAACATCCAAAAATTTGAAAAGTACCTTATTGTATTATATCTCATTGTGTTAGTTTTCTGTTGATTGATTTGCTCTCATTGTCTGAGCCCTTCTTTAATATAAACTCACTATGACTCATTTGTTTTAAGACATCCCTTTTTATTTCTTTATTCTGTTTGCAGACTCCTGGTTTTCAAATAAGTTCCTGATATCACCTCAGAAAGTTTCACTTTATGACATTCAGTGCTCTAGAATTGAAGGTTGCATTTCTCATCTCTTTCTAGTCTTTTTAAAATCTAAAGTTTGTGTGTTGTGGTCAGTCTTTTCTAGTACACATGCTTAACAGGTGGTAAGAGGCTGATTTAATTTCATAAAGGAATCAGAAGTTTAACAAATTTTTAGCATTAACATTCAGAAGAGTGAATTGAATTGCTTGATATTTGAAATATAATTTTCAGATGAATGTAGCTTTAGAGTAATCCCATTATTAATAAATATCTCTGAGCCAATTCAATCTTCACTTTATTGTAAGTAATTCAACCAGGGTTACAGACCTGCTACCATTACACAAATCTGATAAATTTTCATATCAACCTTGTTCTTTATTATCCCAGTGTAGTTAGATGATACTAATTGTGTTGACTTATTACCCCAGCTTTCCTTCACATTATACCATAGATGTTAGTGCTTGCTTTGAATTTAATGAATATTTTGTTTCTGACTTTTTCCAGAAAAGCACACATTTATTGTGAAATATTTAATATAATATGGTATACTTTAGATAAGGATAATTATAAAGGAGGGTGTTGTTTTTGAGTGTTTGGTTCACACACCACTGGTTATAGGATCGAGGTCTGAGATTCATAAAGCCACAACTTGTCCCAGATGTCTCTTGCTCAACGTGACTTCTCCTCTCCCCATATTTATCAAGCAACTTCCTTTTTTTGTTTTTTGGGGTTTTTTATGTTAAAATACTAAAAATAAAATAAAATTTTTACTCTCCCCCCAAAAAAGCACAGATAATATTCAGTGTTTTGGAGGAATGTTAGAAAACCTGTTGACAAAAGATCACCTTTTAGCTCTGAAATCAGTAGTTCTCCTAACATACTATGTGTAGTAAGGAAGTAATTTTATTTCAATCTGTGTTTTTAAGAGAAAGGGCTTTTTTTTTCCTTATAAAGAGATATTTGTGTAAACATAAGTAATGTGTTATCTGCTGTCATAGAAACCAAAACCTTGACTCTTGCTTTTCTGAAAAGCTGCCAGCTTCGGGTTTATTTTATTTAGTTATGGGTGGATTTGTTTTGCTTTAGGCCAGTTTTTCTCTCTCTTTGTGTCACCCATCCTTTCATGATTAGAAATGTTTCTGAATACCCAGCTTAAAAGTATCCCACTGATTAAAAGAGGAGAAGGAGGGTAAATTCCATTAGTACAGAGTTTTACCAGGTTGGAAGTGATGTCGCAGAGAAGAATAAGGACTAAGTATTTTTCCTGGTTGGAGAGGGGTTAGGGAAGTGTGTTTAGCTTTCAAGGTGCAATAATGAGTTGATTTGCCCAGAACAGCTAGGATCCATTTTGCGATCCCTTGGGGATTCCAGTTGCTGCCCAGAAAGTATAAGGGGCATTTGGTTTTGCATAAAGATTGAGATTACTCACATGAAACATTGATACCTATTTTAATATTGCATTGTTTTTCCATCGACAGTTCTGGCTTTGAATACCAACAGTTAATGCCTATAAATATGACTGTTTCCTTGAAAGTTGGCAGAATTGTATAATAATTGATATAGTACACAAGTGAAATATTTCCATTTAAGTGGGTACTTCAAAAATATTAGTCTGCACCTCCTTGAGTTCTGTTCCCACCTCATGTCTCACTATTCTTCATGTCTTCTTTTTTTTTTTCTCTCTTCTTCGTGTCTTTTGTGAGAGACCTTCTTTGGAGGCAGTCACTCTATATTCCACAGTTGCACTACATTTGTTACATATTAATAAGACTTTTTTCCTTAAAGAAAACATTGGTTACTTATTGAACTTTTAAGTTCTTTGTGTGGTTCTGCAGAAAGCCTTCAGGCCGTCTGTAGCCCTGTACTTCTTCATTTTCTGCCGTCCTCTGAATCATAGTAGTGAGTCATTACCACCGGGATGTACCCTAAGTCTCAAAAGCTGAAGTCTCAGACCTGAGCTGATTCTGGAATGATTAAAATAGAAAGAGCCTGCTGTTGCCAAGTTTTCTCTTTTTATAATTCATGTCTTCATCATCGTTTGGTCCTCTTTCAAGCTGTTTGAGAGTAAGTGAAGAGGCAGACCTGTCCTCCTCAGACTCTGGCTTCTCCCCGTCAACCTGTCGCTTTCACAGTCTGGCCATTTCCTGCATTTGTTACCTGCTCTGTACAGTATGTCAGACTTTGATTATCTTACAATCATGTCACCGTAGTGTGAAAGAAAATCTGTCCTACCCAGTAACAAGATTAGAAACAAAGATTCATACCAGATTCATTAGGACTTTGGACGTGGTCTGAGTTTGTATGTTTTTTTGTAGGCAGTGGGTGTAGATCTTTAAAGAGTAAATCTTTAAAGCTTTTCAAACAAAAACTTCATGATGGTGAGAGAATATAGACGTCTTATTAGGGTTTGTAAGTCACAGAAGTGGGGAAGGGGAGAGTTAAGCAGCCTTGAAGGAATGAGGATGGCACATCTGTGGGCTGTAATTTACCTGTCTCTCTTCTCACAAGAGTTTTAAAGACAAAAAGTAAAACCTTGTCTGATGGTAACTGTAGAAGAGAAAGCATCAAACAGAACCTTATGTTGATGGGCTTTCCATGATAAATCATTAAGGGAAAAAAGCTCACGGACCTAGCGGAAGCCACCGTGGAAATCAGAACTTCTTTGGAGGGAGTTTTGGAGCCCTGACCTGTTTCCCAGGTGAATAAGGATGGGTGTTGGTTCTGCTCCTTATCACATCTTTCTCTGCTCTTCACGTTTGCTTTTCTTCTTCCTTATTCTTTCTTCCCTTAGATTTCTTCTCCCAGCTCACCAAAGGAAGGATACAGCATAGCAGATCATCATCCGATGCCCAAGGTTTTCAGTTGAACCTGAGGGATTGAGATGATTTTTTAGCATGTCATTGAAAATGAGGACAGAAGCTGCAGAGGGATGTGAGGTGGGTTGGGCTTGTGAAAGAACCTTGTGTAGAAGACAGTGGGTCCTTAGAAAGCAGCCCTGCGTAGAGGGTGCTTTCACTGTCTTCTAATTAACACAGTATTTACAATCCCACCACCAGACTGAGTCCTTATCAGTTCATTGTACAGTGCCCTCTCTCTCTCTGATTCTTTCACACCCTCTCTTTCCTCCCCGCTGTTTTCCCTCCCTTCCTCTCTGAGCCCCCTTCCCCTATCCTGACCCTAGGTAGCCTGGACCTACTGAAAAAAACCTGTCCTCTGCTTTGTTGCAACTGTTGCAACTCAGTCCACTGCTGACAGAATGTTGTCTTAGACAAGTGTTGCATGGGGAGTGACTGGTAGACTTTTAAATGTTCAATGCAGGACAAATGAAATCATGCCAGTGTCTTGATAAAAACCGGCACAGAGTGCCTCATAAAATACAGCTATGTAATTGGCATCACTGTCACCTATCTTTTACCTATAGGCAAAAACCTTGCCCTCTTGCAGAGCCTTTCAAAGTTAGGCCTCCTCGGGTCCCTCTCTCAGCCCGTGGACCCTGTCCTCCAGAGTCACTAAGCACTTTACCCCTCTGATATCTCATGCTGTCTTGAGATTCTTTGTCATCACTTATTTTTCTTTAACAAACCCACAGCACATGCTATGTCCCAAGCATTTATAGTAGATTATATAGTTTGTTCAGCTGTTTTGTTGGTTGAGAGTATTTGCTGTCCCATCTCCGTAGGCCCCTCTCTGCAGGGCTTCTAGGGGCTGTATGAACGTCAGACTCCACTCTGACTCACGTGAGCCACCGGACTATGAGCAGGAGTGATGGGTGCTTCTCAGGCAGAAGTTTTAAGCACCCTTGTGTTGTCCCACCATTGCTCTGTTCATTTTGACGTGAGAAAAACATGTGACAGATAGAAGTTGCTCCCTCAGCCCAGATCCCAGAATGAAGAAAACACGCAGAGCAGGGCTATAGCCAACATGCAAGATGAGTGAGAAACAGCCTTTGTAAAAGCAGCTGAAATTTGGGATAATTTGTTATCACAATATAACCTAGAGAAAGCAGACTAATACAGCTCTTTTCTAAGCACTTTACAAATACTAATTATTTAACTAGTCCTCCTAAAAACCTGATATTGTAGACACTGTTGTCCCCATTTTAGATAAACTGAGGCACAAAGAACTTAGCTGCCAAGAATACAAGCTGATATATAGCGGAGACAAAGTTCAAATGCAGGTTCTGGAGCTTTAGCATCTGTGCTCTTCACGGGTAGCTTTGCATAACCATATGGCAATTTCTTCCAGCCATCTCCATTCCTTCACCATTAGATCCCTTCTTTTCCTAGAAAATCGTATTTATTTAAGTTCTAACTCTGAAGGCTTCTCTGAATCTGCCCTTTCAATTTAGAAACTATACATTATTCTTTATCATCCCCAGTGCCTAGCAAAACATCTGGCATTTCATCTATATTCTAGAAATACTTGCTGAGTTTCAAAATTCAGTATTATCAAAATAATCATTTGTGTACAACAAAACACTGCTATTCTTTGTGATTGTCAGAATGTTGTCAATGTATACCGCCTTATTAGGCTCTTGACACACTCTCTGCAGTGGTGGGGAACCTAGGCTTCTTGTTTTAGAACTGAAGCTCAAGTTGCACAACTGCTTGGCGATTGAGCCAGGACCAAAGGCCAGGTGTTCTGGTGGTCCAGTGGGCACAGTGCCTTCCAGTGCCTATTTCAAGGCTCTCATCCATGTCTGCTTTAAACACAAGACACTTAGGTACCAGCTGTTCTTAGATCTTCCCTTACCAACCCCACTAAGGAGAGGCCCTGATCCTCATCCATTCGGAGACTGGATTCTGGAGGGAGATCCTGGTCATAAAGAAGTTTTAAAAGTGCCCAGAGATGCTGAAAGACTCATACCCCCAACAGTTCCCTGCAGTCTTCATTACACATTTTGTGGGCCGACCAATATCCAAGAAAACTTTATCCTGTTGGCAGCCTCTGCTTTCTTCTTAATACGAAGAAATTGGTCGGTAGCTATACTGTACTTTCTCTTCTAAGACCATCAAAGATGCAGCTCAAACATCACCTTCAACAAACTCATTGTCTTATGTCTCTGGCATTGTCGTGTACAAGAAAACGAAGTAAAGGATGGCTTTGAGAAGGTGTAAAGGGTAGTGTAGAATATATTCAGCTGGGTCAGTACTGCTGCCAGTCAAAGAGAAAAGAAATGGAGATAAGAGGTCAACAAGAAAACACCCAGATGTTTTCATTCTTGATTTCTGATAGACTATGTGGCGGTTGCCGCACAGAGTGCTTTTTTCCTTTTCTCATAGTCTTCACATTATTTTCCTATCAAGAGATAGGAAGTCTTGAATCAGTTTTGATTATGTCTTTCAACTGATTGTTTTGAAATAGAAATGTCCAGTGTTCCTTCCTCTTTGGGGCTGATTATGTTGATATTTTTCTTATATCTTTATTATCACCTCTGCGAAAGAACTATGGTAAAATCAATGCATGTGATTTTTAATATATTCATTATGTGCGTGTTTAGTCACTCAGTCGTGCTGACTCTTTGTGAACCCATGGACAGTAGCCCACCAGGCTCCTCTGTCCATGAGATTATCCAGGCAAGAATACTGGAATGAGTTGCCATTCCCTTCTCCAGGGATCGAACTGGGGTCTCTTGCATCGCAGACAGATTCTTTACTGTCTGAGCCACCAGGGAAGTTGGCATATTCATTATAAACGATAGCATAACTTATTATCGAAAAGTCTTCTTATGTTAGTTTATGTTAGCTGGAAATATTTTCAAGATATCAGAAGTTTTTTGTTGCTAAAGACTAGTTTCAGTCTGTGAAAATCTCACCTCTTTTATAAAATTTAAGATGAGAAGTATATATCTAGAAATTTCAGTCTTCCTAGATCTTCACGTTTACTTTTTTATGAAAATTTTTTTCTTTTTTTGTTTATTAAAGTATTACAATAAAATATACCAACTTTAAGTGTACAGTTTGGTGAATTTGAGTACTTGTATATTGTTTTTTTTTTTCTTTTTCTTTTTTAAAATGTATATTGTTTTATAGCTACTACAACAATCAGGATAGAAAACAGTCTCCTCTCCCTAAACATTTTTTTTTCATTCCTTTTGCTCTGTCCTCTCACCCACCTGCCATCCCCAGATAACCACTGGTTTCTTTATGTCACCACAGTTTTACCTTTTCTAGAATCTCATGTAGTATGAAGTCTTTTATGTTCTACTTATTTCACTTAACATGCTGTTTTTGAAATCCATTTACCTTTGATTACTGTTTCATTCCTTGTTATTGTAAATATCAATCCCTGGTATGTTACCCCACAGTTTGTTCATTAGTTGGTGAATATTTGGGTTATATCCAGGTTTGATTATGAGTAATGTTGCTATGAAAATCTGTGTACGCATTTCTGTGTGGACATATGTTTTTACTTCTCTTGGGTAAATACCTAGAAGTAGAATTGCTGGAATTCATCATTTGAAAAATATATGGCACCATATTATTTTACAAGGTTACTATACCATTTTGCATTTCCACCATCAATATATGAACGTTCTAATTCCACCATCTCCTTGCCAGCACTTGGCATTGTTAGCCATTTTAATTTTAGTCATTCTAGTTGGGGTGCAGTTATATCTTGTGGTTTTAATTTGTGTTTCTCTGGTGACTAGTGATTTGAGCATCTTTTCTTGTGCCCATTTTATATGCTGGGTATAAGCCCTTTGTTGAATATATTTTATAAAAATTTGGTGCCAGTCTGTGGCTTGCTTCTTTGTTTCCTAAACTATTTCTTTCAATAAGCAAAAGTTTTAAACTCGATTAATTCAATGTTTCAGTTTTTAAAATAGTTTGTGCTTTTGATATCTTATTTAACAAATACTTGCTAATCTGATGTCACAAACATTTTGTCCTGTGTTTTCATCTAAAATGCAATAGTTTTTGCTATTACATTGAAGTCTGAGATCCAATTTGAGTATAATTTTTGTGAAGTTGAGGATTGAGATGTATTTTTTTCCATACAAATGTCTAGCATTGTTCCATCAATGTTTGTCAAAAAGACTTCTCCTTGGCATATTACCCTGGCTCCTTTATTGAGAGTCAGTTGACCAGTATTGGTCTGTTTCTTGACTTTCTTTTCTATTTCAGTGATTTATATGTGTATTCTTATGCCAATACCACTTTGTTTGAGTACTCTTGAGAATGGTAAGTCTTAAAATCAGGTAATGCAAGTATTTCAGCTTTGTTCATTCTTTTTCAAAGCTGGTTAATCTATTTTAGAAACTTTGATTTTCCGTATGTACTTTTAAATTAGCTTGTGATTTTCTTCAAAAAAGAAAAAAAAAAAGTTAAAATTTAACCTGAGATTGCACTGAAACTATAGATCAATGAAGGAAAGATTGCCATTTTGATGATTTTAAAGATATGGTCACAAATTATTTTGTATTTCAAGAAATGGAACTTAATTCCCCTCTTCTAGAATGTGAACTCTACTCAGTGATTCACTTACAATGAATAGAAAATGGCAGAGATGATAGAGTGTGACTCCAAAGGGTGGATCACAAAAGACATATTGCTTCCATATTGTTCTCTCTCAGATCATTCATTCTGGGGGAAGCCAGCTGCCATGTCACAAGGGTCCTGAAGCAGCCCTGTGGAGAGGTCTTCATGGCAAAGAACAATGGCATCCTGGCAGCAGTCAGCACTAATCTCCCAGTTGGGTTTTGAGCTACCTTAGAAGCTGATCCTTCAACCCCAGTCGAGACTTCAGATGAACATAGGTAGGATGACATCTTGAATGCAGCCTCATGAGAGACCTTGAGCCACAACCACCCAACTAAGCAGTCCCTAGATTTCTGACCACATAAACTGTATGTATATTAAATGCATATTGTTTTAAGTCACTGAATCTGGGATCATTTCTTATTCAGTAATGTGTAACTAGTACAACTATTTTAATAATATTGGGTCTTCCAATTCATAAACATAGTATGTGTCTACTATGTAATTTTTTAATTCCCCTTTTTAATTTTAAAATTTTCAATGTATAGGCCCTATACATCTTTCATTAAATGTATTTCTAATAATTTGTAAGGTTTTGATGCTATTGTAAATGGAGTTTTGTCTCAAATGTTTGTTGCTAGTACATGGAATGCAGTTGATTTCTGTATATTGCTATTGTATCCTCTAGGATACAATTTATTTATTTATTTCTGGTAGCTTTTCTGTGGATTCTTTAGGGTTTCCTACATATTAATATATGATCAAGTCATCAGGAAATATATTTGGTTTATATGTTTTCTTTCTTCCTTTCTGATCTGTGCATTTTATTTTTCTTGCCTTATTGCACTAGCTAAAACCTCTAATATAATATTAAATAAGAGTGGTGAATAGACATCCTTGTCTTGTTACTGGTCTTAGAAAGGATTGAGTTTTTCCCTGTTGAATCTTTGTCTGTAAATGCATAAGTTATTCTTGATATTTAAATTCATTTTTATTATTTTTAGTCCAGTGTAAGAAACAAATTATAACATAAACCTATTTACTTCTTAATTTTAGTTTTTTGAATCAGTTTATGAAAGTGAATATAATTATAAAAGGGGACAGTCTCCTTGTTGAAAGGGATATTAAAAGGTATAGTGTTTGATTAAGGCTTTTTGCCATGTACTAGAGACTCTAACTGTCTCCCAGTGTATTTTTTCCTTATTAACGGAACCTTCATCTTATTAGGGGCAGAGGACCTCCAACTAAAAGATCACATGATCCAGTTGCCTTTGTATCTAGGTCTAGCTGTCAAGCTAAATCTTGGCATGCTGGCCCGTGAACTACAAGCATACTTATTGGCAGGACTTCCAGGAAGTCTCCTGAAAGTAGCCTTTTGTCCTTTTGTCTTCCTCATTTTCTTCTCCCCACTGCCTGGAATGCAGCTAAGATGGCTGGAGCATTTCTAACATGAGAGAGAAGTAAATTTCTGTTGTATTTAAACCACTGGAATTTACAGTTTTCTTCAGAAAACCTCATCCTCTTGATGCATGGTTTACTGAAAGGAAAAGCTTAGAGCAGCTTTCTAAGTTTCTTAAAAACAAATAATCTATTATTAGTTCAATTAATTCTGTTCTTCTTCTAATTCAAATTCCCAAGAGTCAGAAGGATACCCAGTGTTTTAAATAGATAGTTCAAAATAATAATGAAAATGAAAAGAGAGCTATGGGAAATTCATCTGAATCACTTTTGTACTTGACAAAGAACAGGATAGCAAGACTCTTTCAATAAGTGCTAAAGCCACTTGATTCTGTCATGAAAAGGACAGTCATTTCATAATTAATCACAAATGGCACAAATAATTTTGGGCATTTCTGATTTGTGTACATATTCTTTGCATAATCCAATAAGTAATTTCCTTCCTTCTTTCTTTAGCATTTTCAGTGAAGAAGGAGTAGGAAAACGGACAGTTCTTTAGAGCAGGAATTTTCTTTGTTTTGCTCCCTGCCTTTAGAACACAGCCTGGCACATAATAGAAGTTCAGTAAACATGCACTGAATGAATAAATGAGGCCTCAATGGGCCTGCTTTCTTCAGGTCGTGAGTGAACATGCAGTCTGTGTAAAGGGGTCCAGGTATCAGGGGACGTCTCTTCCCCTGTCTCGTCTTTATCTCGAGACAGTCATGCTTTCCTCCAGGATGACGGCCCCTGTGTTTGTCCTGCTGTCCCGCCAGATAAATTTCTCACGTGCTGGGACCTTGGTTCGCCAGGACCGCGGCAGTGTAGTTTGCCACGTGGGTCTCTGTTCAGCCGTAGTTGGCTGGAGAAAGAGATGAGTAGAAACCTGCGTGTTGGTTCCGTGTCATGGTTTCTCACCTTTGTGGCTGTGGCTTCATGCTAACACTAAACAAGACCAGAGGACAGTTGAGGTTTACTCTCTGTAATCAAGAGAGTTTCGCATGGTTCCACCCAGCAAATTAAATTCTTTATCCCCTTTGGCCTAGACTTGGCAACTGCAGGAGATCCAGAATGCTCTCTGGTTGCCTGACCCCTTGGGCCCTCTTGCTGGTCTGGATTCCCAGCTCCTGTCGCTTGAATGTTCTGGTTCTGGATGTAGCCAGCCTTCACAGACACAGCCCACATGTTCCTTCCCACTGTATCTGAACATCCTAGACCTGTCTCCCAGCCTGCCCAAGACCACTGTCACTGCTTCACCCCTTGTCATTGGGTCTGTCAGCTTGATCTGGGGCTTCTGGGCTCTTTAGGCCTGCCAGACCCCTTGGTTAGAATTTCCCCTGGCCTCTTGACATGCAAATCCCAGCAGATGGTCTATTTTTAAAGCCTGTTTTTTTCCACAAACTCTATGGCGTTTCAACCAAATTCGCATTTAGAAGTCCCAATATAAGAAGGGTTCATGAGATAATGAAAATGAAAGTTAAAAGTAATATGTAAGGTAGTATAATGAATAAGTATTATTCGTAATTCATAATAATACTCTCTCAAGGCTTTTGGTAGTAATGAGGTATAACTTAGGTAAAGTTTACTGTGCTTATCTTATCCCCCATCTTCTCCTAGAATAGAGTGATATGATTATCACATATTTATAGGAAACTAAATTCTTAAACCTCTTTATATTTTAATCAATAGTCAATCTAAGAAAGAAATGGAAAATTTTATCTGAGCCCACCTGAGGATTATAACCCAGGACAGTCTCTCAGGGAGCTCTGAGAACTGTTTGCAGAGGGAAGGAAGTGACCAGAACATATGTGATGTTGACAAAAGGGTGCATGCAATCAAAAACACATCTTGGCAGAAGGTTGCTGCTATTTGCAAGGAACAGATAGCTTAGTTAATGATTTTAGTGCTTTTCTAAGTGTGGGAAAATGCCAGACCCTAAGTTTATGACATTTCCTCCTGAAATATCTAGCTGTCTGCGGGCCAGCTGTCAGTTTTCCCAGAGCACAGAGTACCTCACCCTGAACTTTGAGTTCCTCTCAGAGTGTGCTATAGGTCAGCGACTGCAGTGGCTGGTGATTTGATTCTTAGAGAACTGGATGGTGGGCAGCTTTCTTCATTCTCTCTCTTCCCTTTCAGTCGTAATACTCACTAAGGCTTGGGAGACATTTCGTCACCAGCTTTCCCCAGTGCTCTTAGGAATGCTCGTTCCCAGGTCAGGAGGATTTCATCCTTAGGCCACTCAGTGCTGTCACTGGACTAGGCCTTGTTCACAGTAGCCACAAGCCTCTAAAGCGCCCGTCTTACTAGTGTGTTATGGTCTAGGAAATGGTTCCTTCTTGTTGCTTCTTCCCTTACCTGAAGTCACACTGTTGGCTCTTAGAGGATATGCTTTTGGTCCGTTGTTTCACATCGCCTTGTCATCATTTATTTTACACAGATTTGGTAATGCAAATAACAATAATCTTGTAAAATAGTCAAAATATAAGTAAAATAAGGTCGGTCATAAGTACTTAAGCTTTGAATTTCCATTCTTTGTGGCCCAGTATCTCCCCAGGTCATCTGACCAGTCTGTTCTGCATCAGTCTCTATCTTTAAGGAGAATGATGTCTTGGCATTGTTCACCTAAGGTGTCTACACGTACAAGGTATGTGAGGGTCATCGTGACCCCCCACAGGATTGAGTAAAGGATGTTATCATCTAAGGAATTGCCTAGCAGGCGCCAGAAGGAGAAAGATTGATCTTTATGGTTGAGCAGGAATTTTTGCAGTTGGGGAGGGCTGGGTAACCACATGACAAAGATGCAGAGTGTACAGTAAAGAAGAGGGGAAACAATGAAATGGGCAGAGAAAACTTTATGTTTAAATTTTTCTTGTCTTACCTTAACATACAAATTTTTATTTCATCGCCCAAAACATTTTACAGTAGCACTTTACTTATTTGATGACTTGAGGTCGTGCTGCGGTACCAGAGGCGTGAACCGGTAGATTCTATGTTTTTGTCATATGGAAAGTATGAAGTTAGCACCAAAAAAGTGTGTCCTTTGGCACCTTTCCAATTTCCTTTAAAAGAATCTAAGATGACATATTTTTTGGACCGTTCACTCACCATTCTCCGAGCAGGTGTTCTTCTAGGTGCAGAGGCCATGAAGTGATCGAAATCAACCAGAATTCTTCCCCTTCCAAAGCATATATACATTCAGATAACTGAGCCTTAGAATAGAGCTTTACGCCAATGAGCACACTTTATCCCTGCCAGAATTTGCAGTCATGCATTTGTTTATTGCTGAGTAGAATGTACTAATTCTTCATAGGCTGTCCCTCCTAAGATTGAACACATGATTTCATAATTGTATATGTAATGGTGGGGGGATAGATATGGGCAAGAGAATAAAAATCTTTAGCCTTCCTCAATTCCTTAAAGGAATCTCCGACCTACCCTTCCCATTAAGAACCACCCCCCACCTTACTAAATTGTGAGCTCCTTAAGTACAGGCAACAATTGTACATTGTCATTACTTTTTTCCTTATTTCTTTAAGACATATGATTGCATAAAGCATGAATAACACAGTTGTTATGTGGGTTCATAATGTATTAGTACAGAAGAGTATCACAGTGAATGAGGATAATGTTAAATGGAACTCTCCTCTCGTAAGTTTCCTTTATTTTACTTGAAGTATTTTGGTATTAATTCTAAGCACCTTGTGTGTGTATTGAAATCCCTAGAGCAAACACAAGAAAAAATATGAGATATTGCTTTAAAAATTCCATTAAACGAATTAAGATGAAATACTGAAAAGTATTTGCTTAATGCAAAAGGAAATAAGAAAGTAGGAGCAAAGAACAAAAAACAGTTGAGATAGAACCAAACAGCAAAATTCATCTGTATCAAGGTAAATATATTAAGTGTGAACAGGGAAAGATGCTAATCAAAAGGCAGAGATTGTCAGACTGCATTTAAAAATGAGAAACTGCCGTCCACAGGGCACACTTTAAACGCAGATACACACACACACACACAAAAGGCTGAAAGTAAAAGGATGAATGAAGAAAGATTAATATGGAAATAGAAATCTGAAGTGGCCATATTAATCTAAAATGACAAAATAGACTTTTTTTGTATTACTGAAAACAAGGAGACTTTATTGTGATAAAAGGGTCAATGTATGTGTGCCTGATAACAGCTTCCACATACATGAACATGTTCCAAATACTTGGGGTTAGAACTATGGGCAAATGGATAAATTCACCATCACAGTTGGATACTTTGAGATGAAAAAAATAAAAATTAAATTTTTTACTTAATTCAAATCTCACAATTCTGATTTGTTCAGATTTTTTTCACAGTTCGTGATATTTATGACAACAGTTTGCTGTCTTCAGCTGAATCACTGCTTTTGCTGTTGCACAATTCCATTTTCCATCTTCGTTTTTACTCAGACCTTCAGAAAAGGAATCCTTACTTCCTTGCCCCCTTCATGTAACTTTTAGCCTACTGTAGCTTTTAATTATGAAGTAGATGAATGTATGTTTTCTTTTATAATCTAGGGTTTATGTTTCTTACTTAAAAATCCTTTCTCATCCCAGTGCCAAAAAGATGTTCCTTCTATATTTGCACAGAAAGATGTGCAGTTTCGTAAATTACATTTGTGTCCTTAACCCATTGGGAGGTTTTGTGTGGTATCAGGCAGAGGGAGCTGGTTTGACTTCTTCCTTCTGTGTGCCCGTGTTTTCTTTTCGTGTGTGACATACCCATTTCTGCTGTGTACCAGGTGCCTTGTGTCTCTGCCCTTGCTCTTTACATCAGTTTGAGACACTAGATAAAGACCTGGGGCTTCCCAGGTGGCACTAGTGGTAAAGAACCTGCCTGCCAGTGCAGGAGACAAGAGAGACGCGGCTTCAATCCCTGGGTCAGAAAGATCTCCTGGAGAAGGGCACGGCTCCAGTATTCTTGCCTGGAGAATCCCATGGACAGAGGAGTCTGGCAGGGTACAGATCATAGCGTCACAGAGAGTCGGACATGACTGAAGCAACTTAACACACACACACCCATAAAGACCACCTTGTTTTGCTTACTCAAACTTTATAGCATACTTTATAATCTGATAGGCCTCAGTATGCTTCCCTGAAATTACCTCATCTATCCTGTACCCTCTATTCTTTATTTTTAAATCATTTTATCATGATACGTAACACACACCAGTGTCCATAAACTCTTTAAGTGTCATGAAGCCAAACAAATCACGATGAAGCGAATGAATGTGTATGGATTTATTGGCTGGGAAGTACATCTAGTCAGGCCTACATCCTGCTGAAAGATTACCAGTAATCACAAAGGGCAGAATCTCAAGTTCATTTTAGTACTTCTCTTTATACATGAAGGTGCAGGAATCTGAGGTCATTGAAAGTACTTCCTGAGCTGTGCATCTGACCGTCCAGGGACCTGTTTATCTGAAGCAAAGGGTGCCTCCTACGTTTTCATCCTGAACTTTCCCCAGGGCGTACCGTCAGTGCATGACTACCATGGGTTGTGACTTCACCCTTGTGTAATGAGCTGTTTTGTTCTTTTTTTTTGTTCACGCTTTTAAGGATTTCTTTCTCTGACTCTCATGGAGCTAGATGTACATTTCATTTTATTATCATTCTTGGGACTCTTACACTTTCAGTTTGAGTGTTTATATTCTTTGTTCATCCTGGAATACTTGTTATTATCTCTTGAAACAAAGTCTTCTTCGTCATATATTTCCTCTGTGGTCTTCTTTTGGAAGCTCCGAAGACATCCGTGGAGGGCCTCTGTGTCTGTCTGGAACCCCTACCATGTGGAGCCCACGCGTCCCCTGAGGGGCTGCCCTGCCCTCGCCCGAGCCTCCCTGACGCAGGCCGTGCCGAGCCCTCTCCTCCTCCCTGCAGAGGAGACGGGTTGCTTCTTGCCCTGAGTCCTCTGATCCTCCCCTTCACTCGCACCTTCCTCTCTCATCTGTCCGGGGCCCCTCTCCCACCTGTGGATTTACCCTTCCTCGCGACTGCTAAGTGTGTTTTCTGTTTTGTTAGTGTGGTTGAGGATAGCAGATGCTCTCTCGTTGCCCTGAATCTGAAGCTTGTTTCTGTTTTTGTTTTCTTTGTTGTTTTGTACAATTCACGAAGGAAGTAGCATGGAAATTATTTGAAATCAGAAATCCTTTTCCATTTGCCCTTTAGCCTCCTCCAGTCTGTCTGTTGCTTCTACCACTGCACCAAAGTTGGTTAATTTTGCCAAATCCAACAGTAATTTTCTTCTCTCACGTCTTACGTGAACTCTGGGCTGCATTAGACGTGGCTATTTCCATCTTAAAAACACTGTTCTCTTGGCTTCAGCAGTACTAAACTCTCCTAGTTTTCCTTCTTACTTGCAGCCCCTTCTCAGATTGCTTCACCGGCTTCTACTCTCTCCATCCACAAAATCCTGGTGTATCCCAGGTTCAGTCCAAAGTCCTCTTCCCTCCTCTGTAGTATTCCCTCACCCTCCTGTTCTCTCTTCTAGTTCTCATGCTTTAGATGTAGTCTGATAGCACTGACTCTCAGATCTTTCTCCCTGCTAACTTTTCCCTTGAGTTCCAGAATTTTATATCCAACAACCCACTTGACAGCTCCACCGGGATTTCTCATGGATACTCCTGAGTTCATTCTTGCATTACCTTTGCGGTTTTCTCTGCCTGAAGGGTTCTTCCTCCAGTTCATCAAATCACTGGCACCTCGTTACCCTTAAAAACTCTGCTCAAGTGTCACTTCCACCAGAACTAAAGAAGATCCCTGCTCCAAGCCACCTTATTGTAATTCCTTCATAGATCTTATCCGGAATCATTTTGTACGTTTGCTTGCTTATTGTCTGATGTCCGTATTGACCATGACTGTCAGAATAGGGCTTTATGTATCTTGTCTTCTGCTCTGTTTTAAGTGCCTAGAACAGCACCTGGCATACAGCAAATTCTCAATAGATTTTTGCCTAATTAGGTAATTTTATTAATAAAATATTAAAGTGTACTTTTCTCTTACTAGAAAGTTATCAAGCCTGCTCTGATTTGATATGAATAACTTCTTATCCTAAGAATCAGATTCACAAAACCGAAGATTTCTAACAAAGGAATAGCCATTCTCATGTTTACCTATAAAACCATAGGGACTCTTTAGATTCTTCTTACCATGTAACTTGCCTTAAAGATGAAAAATAGTAAGCAGAACTATTCATTGCTAACTATTGGAAAGGATTTCTAAATCTAGGAAAAATCAATACTTGATAAATTTATTAAAATACTATATACATTTTAGATCATCTTTATTTTCTGATAAAGGTGTGCCTGGAACATCACTGACTATCAGGGTTGTTTTATGCTAGTATCTCTCTCTGATGGCCATCTGCCAATAAAAGTAACCACAAAGTTAGTACAGTGTGAAAGTGTCTTGATAATCAGATATTTTATGGCTTGTTTTTTTCTGAAAGACAACATTGTTTTTAAGTATGGTGCCAGGACTTCCGAGTGTTGAATAGGTAGGATTTTGCTGTCTCTTCTAGCTTACTAAAAACACATTTGTTTACTCAGGAGATTCAGTTTTCTGTTGGCTTGGTTTGTCCTGCTTAGTATCCTGCAACTTAGTAGGCATTCTGGTTTTCACCTAATCGTGCGAAAGTGAAGGAAAAAACACCACCTGAAGTATTTTGCGGTCACTGATTTCTGTGTCAAATATGTTCCCTAAAAATTGTATGACCTGTCAGCAATGCAGTTGGACTCTTTCTCTTCTAGGTTTCTGGGATCTGCTACAACAGCAGAATGCTGCAAGTCCACGAGGTGCTGTGTGTGCCCAGTTGGATGGCCAAGTTCTGCGCTTGGGCCCTGGAGCCCCTTTTCTCATCCTCGGAGCCCACCAGCGAGGCCAGGATCGGGATGGGGGCCACCGTGGACATCCAGAGGCAGCAGAGGATGGAGCTGCTGGACAGGCAGCTGATGCTGTCACAGTTTGCACAAGTGAGGCGGCAAAGACAGCAGCAGGTAAACGATAGCAATCACAGTGGGAAGTTGAGAAGTACTCGGGGGCCTGCGTAAAGTCTCCTCTGAGACTGTACATGTGGTCGAGACCACGTGTCATTCCTCTGCGTTGCATCATGGATATCTTGACATGTTTCCAAGGTCTCTGATCGCGGCTATTGTTAGTGTTTTCTTTGGAAGGTAAAAAAAAAAAAAGTTGCCACTGAAAGACTGGTCAAACTGGACATTCTCGCTCCGCTTCAAATAGATAAGCTTAATTTCTTAGAGAAACACCAACCTAGTTAACAAGACAGAATATTTATCTGTTTTTATCATCTTGTAAAAGCCACAGTGTCTTCCTGTTAAAATGCTTATTATTGTGTGCTCTGGAGTAAAGAGCAGATATCAAACTTCTTGATTTTCCTTGGTTGAAATGGAGAGACTGTGAAGGTAGTAGAAGTTCAAGGAAACAACCAACGAGTCAGTCAGATAAGTGCTGGGTTTTCTCAGCCTTGTCATTAATCATCAGGAAATATCGAGCACTTACCCAAAACATGGCTCCGTCCGAACAACAGCGTGATACCACACTGGTGTTCCCAGGGTTACTCTCAATCAAGCTGATCCTTCTTGGGCACTTCCGTGATCAAGCACACTGGGCTTGTCATTTCCCGTCTCCGTCCCCTTTACCCTCTGGGGTATGAGAGAGAGTACTGTTCTTTCCACATCACCTGCCTGCGTTGCGTGTGAGAAATCGGTCTTCATTGCATGTGGTCTGGAAAGTGATATCAGGTGTGACATCCTTGGACGTCAGTGGAGAGCCGGGTCCCAGAATTTCCATCTGGGGTGGGGAGAAGGGGTTCCCTTATCAGTGGGCCAGGTCTACAGGTCAGAGAGAGGGAAGTGAAGGCTGGTCCCTGCAGGTGTATTTGAATTTGAGGTGACTCCAGAATGCACAGTAAAGGAAGTTGACGCGTGGGGAGACAGACGCGGCTCCTGGAAAGATCGGGGCTGCAGGTGTGGCTTCTAGAGTCCGTGTGTAGGGCTGGGAGGTGAACCCAGCAGGCCAGGGGTCTCCACCTCTGAGACCTCATGCCTGATGATCTGAGGTGTAGACGATGTGATAATAATAGAAAATGCACAACGGATGGAATGTCCTGGAGCCATCACCCCCACCCCCGATTGGTCTTCTGTGAAATCAGTCCCTGGTGCCAATAAGGGCGGGACCACTGCAGAGCATCACACCTGGGATGAGATGTAGGCGGTAGACTCAGCCTGTATTTAGCAGGAGGAAGAGGGGAAATTCTGTGAGGAAATGGATGGAAGAATGGTGAGGATGAGGACTCAGAATAAGCAGCGTCCAGAGTGATAATGAGTATAAATACTTCCCAGTAGCCTGGACAGAGCTGAGAGGGAGAGAAAGAAGTGTGTGATCTGAGATGGCTGGCTCAGCTAACGAGAGATTCAATGGCAGCACCATTCCATCAGCACAGACAAAGAGAAGTGCATTGACCGGGGTGCCCGTGGGCTGCCTGAGAGGGGTTCCCCAGTAGGCAGCTGTGGTCTTGTGCTCATGAGCAAAACGGGAGGTTGTGTTTCTGAAGCTGGCGTCCCCAGCAGATTCTCACATGCAGAGCTGATCGAACAGCACTGTTGGGATGAGCACCGCGTTGCGGGGGGGAGGTGAAGGACAGAGAGGGCTTTGAGCACCAGTCACAAGGAAGGTCTGAGAGCTAATCTTACGGCTCAGGAGCCCTGGCATTGACAGAGTGTCTGCCAAGGTGTCTCCAGTCCAAACAGATGCAGGGGTGGACTACGGGTCTTGAGAGCTGCTCGCCATCCACAGAGCGGTGTCCCTTGAGAACTGCCACCCCCCACAGCAGGAAGACTGAGCGCCCGCCCCTCACGCTGCTGGGAGCTTCGTGTTTCACTCAGGTTCCCGGAGCAGCTCCTGCAGGGTGGCAGGGGTGCTCTTCCCAGGGGACACCTTAAGCAGAACGTCCACAGGACTGACCGCCTCCCCTTCTGCGGCAGCTGGCCTCGAGGGCATCCTGGTGACCAGCCCCTCCTCTGTGGTCCGCTTGAGAGTCCCGGCCCCGCCTGGAAGGTGACTGGATGAAGAGACAGGTGCGCTTAGTCCTGTGGGGTCTGGGTCCCCGGTCCCCACGTCCTTCCTGGGCTCTGTCTGCCACACACACGTGTCCACTAGAGCACGGGTGAGGAGGTTTAGGAGATGCCCTTGCAGGTCACCCGAGCGCCACACTGGGTCTTCCGTCCCACCTTGTGTGCCCTTGGCTGAATTTTTCCTAGTGATCAGGGTTAATTACTCCTGCAAGATAATGACTCCTTCCCTTGCCTCTTTTTTTTGGTCAGAAGAGCCCAAACTGACAGGACCACAACGGTCACTTAAGACATAGCAATGTTCTTGCTTTGTCCCCACTGGAAGCTCCTTTCCTGTGAGCCAGGCTCTGTAAACCAGGGAGTCCAGAGTCACGGGACAGGGAGCCCAGACGCCCCGAGTAGGTCACCAGGGGGCGGATCGTCAGGGCCCCTCTCCTCCCATCCCTGCTTGCCAGGAGCTGTGTGCTCCGCCTCCTGGGCACACAGCACCTGAGTGACAGTCGTAGATTTGGGCCGTTATGCACACTGGAACCCCGAGCGCCATCCTTGCCAGGTGCCATCGGCAAGGTGGTGTCTCTCTCGCCTCACCTGGCTGTCCATCCGTCTGGCGAGTGGGCAGCCCTGGGTCATGCTGTGAGAGGGTCACTGTGTCCGGTAGTCTGGGCACTGCCCCGCCCTCCCGTCTGGAAGCGGGCCTGTGGTCTGAGAGATGCCATCTGGCACCCTGGTCAGCCCCTCACACAGCCTGCTAGCCCACAGGGAGCGGTGCCATGTGACAGAGAAGGCAGGTGGCCCTGAGACCGGAAAGTGTGTCACTTTCAGGAATGAACTGCTGCCTGTGTCAGTCAGCTCAGATTGCCCCAGGAGGCCAGGGCCTGGGTGGCTTAAACAACAGAAGTTTCCCCTCAGTGCTCTGGGGGCTGGAGGTCCAAGATCCACACCATCAGGGCTGGTTTCTGGCAGGACTCTCCTTGGCTCTCGCTCTGTGTCTTGCGGCCTTTCCTTGGTGCCCGCTTGTTCCTGATGTCTCTTCTTCCGAGGATGCCAGTCCTGTTGGATTAGGGCCCCATCTTTATGACCTCACTGAACCTTACTTACCTCTTTGAAAGGCTTCCCAGGTGGCCCCAGTGGTAAAGAACCTGCTTGCCAGTGCTGGAGACACAAGAGACCCAGGTTTGATTCCTGGGTTGGGAAGATCCCCTGGAGGAGGAAATAGCAACCCACTCCAGTATTTGTGCCTGGGAAATCCCCATGGACAGAGGAGCCTGGCAGGCTACAGTCCATGGAGTTGCAAAGAGGCAGACATGACTGAGCACATGTGTGCTCTTTAAAGGCCTTGTCTATGAGTACGGTTGCATTGGGGGGTCAGGGACTTCAGCATATGAATTTGGGGGTGGGGGGGGTACATGTTCCAGTCTACAGCAGCGCCCCTTCCTGAGCAGTAAGGGCCCAGCAGAGTCAGCCTGGCTCTCAGGCACGGTCGGTTCTCCTGGACAGGTGGTGGAGTGTCCAGGCTTAGCGCTGCGCTCGCTGACCCTCAGAAGCCAAGTCCACCCTGGAGAGTGGGGCACACACACAGCCTCCTTCCACCTCGACTGCACGGTTCATATGCCAGCCCGGGGTGGCCGGTGTCGGGGCTGGCCGATGGCTGCCTGCCGCGTCGCTCTGTCCCCCTCTTCTGTGCTGGCCATTCGTGGCGAGCATGGGGGCCTGGGTGTCACACTGCCTGCCTGCTCCTGCCGGACCACACACCTCTGCCCAGGCTGCCTCGTCCCCTACCTTCCCGTCCCCTGGCCACCCAGGCGAGCCCTTCACCACATCCGGTGAGTCCATAGATGTTCTTCCTTCTGGCCACCTCTCTTTCCACGCGAAGTACACGACCAAATGCACTACCCAGGGTCTCCCTGTTGGGAGCACTTGTCCCCGTCATTGTCTTTTCATGGTGACCCCCAGCTGGAGCCATAGTGCAGCCACGGTCCACTTTCAGCTTTCACTTGTGTACCGAGCCAACCCATGAACCGAATTTGGTCACTTGATCCTAGGAACCCAACCCGGTGTCGCAGGAGGTGTGAACTAGGGCAGAGGTTTTTACGCGACAGGGGTGATGGACACGGTGGTCCAGGAGAGCTTGCCTCCGCAACCCCACTGCACCCCCTGGAGGTGAAGGACAGAGAGGGCTTTGAGCACCAGTCACAAGGAAGGTCTGAGAGCTAATCTTACGGCTCAGGAGCCCTGGCATTGACAGAGTGTCTGCCAAGGTGTCTCCAGTCCAAACAGATGCAGGGGTGGACTACGGGTCTTGAGAGCTGCTCGCCATCCACAGAGCGGTGTCCCTTGAGAACTGCCACCCCCCACAGCAGGAAGACTGAGCGCCCGCCCCTCACGCTGCTGGGAGCTTCGTGTTTCACTCAGGTTCCCGGAGCAGCTCCTGCAGGGTGGCAGGGGTGCTCTTCCCAGGGGACACCTTAAGCAGAACGTCCACAGGACTGACCGCCTCCCCTTCTGCGGCAGCTGGCCTCGAGGGCATCCTGGTGACCAGCCCCTCCTCTGTGGTCCGCTTGAGAGTCCCGGCCCCGCCTGGAAGGTGACTGGATGAAGAGACAGGTGCGCTTAGTCCTGTGGGGTCTGGGTCCCCGGTCCCCACGTCCTTCCTGGGCTCTGTCTGCCACACACACGTGTCCACTAGAGCACGGGTGAGGAGGTTTAGGAGATGCCCTTGCAGGTCACCCGAGCGCCACACTGGGTCTTCCGTCCCACCTTGTGTGCCCTTGGCTGAAATTTTCCTAGTGATCAGGGTTAATTACTCCTGCAAGATAATGACTCCTTCCCTTGCCTCTTTTTTTTGGTCAGAAGAGCCCAAACTGACAGGACCACAACGGTCACTTAAGACATAGCAATGTTCTTGCTTTGTCCCCACTGGAAGCTCCTTTCCTGTGAGCCAGGCTCTGTAAACCAGGGAGTCCAGAGTCACGGGACAGGGAGCCCAGACGCCCCGAGTAGGTCACCAGGGGGCGGATCGTCAGGGCCCCTCTCCTCCCATCCCTGCTTGCCAGGAGCTGTGTGCTCCGCCTCCTGGGCACACAGCACCTGAGTGACAGTCGTAGATTTGGGCCGTTATGCACACTGGAACCCCGAGCGCCATCCTTGCCAGGTGCCATCGGCAAGGTGGTGTCTCTCTCGCCTCACCTGGCTGTCCATCCGTCTGGCGAGTGGGCAGCCCTGGGTCATGCTGTGAGAGGGTCACTGTGTCCGGTAGTCTGGGCACTGCCCCGCCCTCCCGTCTGGAAGCGGGCCTGTGGTCTGAGAGATGCCATCTGGCACCCTGGTCAGCCCCTCACACAGCCTGCTAGCCCACAGGGAGCGGTGCCATGTGACAGAGAAGGCAGGTGGCCCTGAGACCGGAAAGTGTGTCACTTTCAGGAATGAACTGCTGCCTGTGTCAGTCAGCTCAGATTGCCCCAGGAGGCCAGGGCCTGGGTGGCTTAAACAACAGAAGTTTCCCCTCAGTGCTCTGGGGGCTGGAGGTCCAAGATCCACACCATCAGGGCTGGTTTCTGGCAGGACTCTCCTTGGCTCTCGCTCTGTGTCTTGCGGCCTTTCCTTGGTGCCCGCTTGTTCCTGATGTCTCTTCTTCCGAGGATGCCAGTCCTGTTGGATTAGGGCCCCATCTTTATGACCTCACTGAACCTTACTTACCTCTTTGAAAGGCTTCCCAGGTGGCCCCAGTGGTAAAGAACCTGCTTGCCAGTGCTGGAGACACAAGAGACCCAGGTTTGATTCCTGGGTTGGGAAGATCCCCTGGAGGAGGAAATAGCAACCCACTCCAGTATTTGTGCCTGGGAAATCCCCATGGACAGAGGAGCCTGGCAGGCTACAGTCCATGGAGTTGCAAAGAGGCAGACATGACTGAGCACATGTGTGCTCTTTAAAGGCCTTGTCTATGAGTACGGTTGCATTGGGGGGTCAGGGACTTTAGCATATGAATTTGGGGGTGGGGGGGGTACATGTTCCAGTCTACAGCAGCGCCCCTTCCTGAGCAGTAAGGGCCCAGCAGAGTCAGCCTGGCTCTCAGGCACGGTCGGTTCTCCTGGACAGGTGGTGGAGTGTCCAGGCTTAGCGCTGCGCTCGCTGACCCTCAGAAGCCAAGTCCACCCTGGAGAGTGGGGCACACACACAGCCTCCTTCCACCTCGACTGCACGGTTCATATGCCAGCCCGGGGTGGCCGGTGTCGGGGCTGGCCGATGGCTGCCTGCCGCGTCGCTCTTTCCCCCTCTTCTGTGCTGGCCATTCGTGGCGAGCATGGGGGCCTGGGTGTCA
This sequence comes from Cephalophus harveyi, assembly GCA_006410635.1. NCBI lineage: Eukaryota > Metazoa > Chordata > Mammalia > Artiodactyla > Bovidae > Cephalophus > Cephalophus harveyi. The sequence goes on along the minus strand of SJYT01047084.1, from coordinate 495,749 downwards.
CACTGCCTGCCTGCTCTTGCCGGACCACACACCTCTGCCCAGGCTGCCTCGTCCCCTACCTTCCCGTCCCCTGGCCACCCAGGCGAGCCCTTCACCACATCCGGTGAGTCCATAGATGTTCTTCCTTCTGGCCACCTCTCTTTCCACGCGAAGTACACGACCAAATGCACTACCCAGGGTCTCCCTGTTGGGAGCACTTGTCCCCGTCATTGTCTTTTCATGGTGACCCCCAGCTGGAGCCATAGTGCAGCCACGGTCCACTTTCAGCTTTCACTTGTGTACCGAGCCAACCCATGAACCGAATTTGGTCACTTGATCCTAGGAACCCAACCCGGTGTCGCAGGAGGTGTGAACTAGGGCAGAGGTTTTTACGCGACAGGGGTGATGGACACGGTGGTCCAGGAGAGCTTGCCTCCGCAACCCCACTGCACCCCCGGCCTGGCTCCTGCTCACCCTGCACACACCACTTCCATGAGGCGATGGGTCTTTAGCCCCACTTAACGCTAGAACTTGGTAGGTCTCACACTTCTGGCCACCTGCTCACTCCGTACCCATGGTCAGGCACTTCCTGTCCCGAAGGGTCCAGCAGCAGTGTTTTGTGGAGTTTTGTGTAATTCTCTGCTGTGTACGCGTGCCCTGGCCCCAGTGCCCGAGGCGTCCGCACCACGGTTGTCCCCCGTGGCTGGCTGCGGACTCCACTTGGGGTCTTTCCCCACCACAGATGCTCTGAACACCGTAGCATCTGCTGGGTCGCACAGCCCAGGCACCCATGACTAAACCAGCCCCAGGTCCCCGCCCTCCTCAAAGGGCTTTCCAGCGGGCGGCCTTGAAGTGGCGCCCTTTGGTCTGTGACTCTGCCCGCTGCTGGGCAGGCTCCCCCACTTTCCGAGGTCAGTCTTGCCCCCAGGTCAGTATGCTAGCCCCTGGAGTCCTGCCACTGGCTTCTCGTTGTGAGGGCTGCTGCAGAGAAGAGCACAGGGGGTCCCCGGGCCTGGACTGCCTCGATGCCCTCTGCATTTATTCCCAGCATCCGCCTTGAGAGTCCCAGCTGCTCCCTGCCCGTACCCTGGGCTCAAGGTGCTGGCTTGCCTACTCACGGCTGCTGAGAGGGCTGTAGAACAGGGGCCCAGATGTGTCTGACTCCAGGGCCTCTGCCCTGTCCTTCACTGGGTGTTTTTCCTTCTTGGCTTCAGCTGGTAGGAAACTCAATGCTAAGTTTAAGGTTCAGTCAAATTAACTGTTTAAACCCAAAGCTAGTTCTCCTGCCTCCATCTTCTTTAAAATATCTTTTTGATTGTTTTAGGATCCTTCTGCTTTATTGCAGACCTCCTCAAATTCTATGATTGCATTTACGATAAATTTATTATTTGTTTACAGACTGTGGGTTTTCAAATGTTTTTTTCGTAGAACCCAACATTTGTTTGGTCAGAAAGCCATTCAGCTCCTAAACACTGTGCGTTAGATTGATCTGTCTGCAGTTTTTAATTTCAAGCATTCCAGAATAAGGCCAGAGTCCTGTTTGGGTGTATCCTTTGCACTGCTTTGCCTGCTTCTGTCAGATTTCATCTTGCTACCTGCCACCTGCTTCGTGCTTGCTGTTATCCACCGCCTGTGGTCTGCACTTGGCTCTGGGGTCGCAGTCAGCTAGCGGTCGTTATTGAAACAGTGACCAAATTTGGTGCAGTCGGCCCCTGAGAAGTGAAAAGCATGTCCTTTCCCTTTAGAGAGGTTTTGATCAATGTCAGGGAACTCAACAGACACACTTGAATTAGAGAAACATCCGAGAACGATAGAATATTGCCCAGAGTGCTCAGGGCAGTAAGACCCCTAAGGGGGCCTGATGCTGTGAGGGGCTTCAGGGACTAGAAGGCTGGGCGAGATGTGGGCGGTGGAGAGGACGAGGCCAGTCATCCTAGAGGAGAGGACCAGCAAGACGGAGGGGAGGCCTTGGAGATGGCAGGGAGGCCTGAAAGGGGAAGGCCCTCAAGGAGACGTGGGGGCCGAGAGGTAGGTACGTAGTGACCAAGGGAAGGAACACAGCGACTGTAAAAGAGGGAGGTGTTTTTCAACCCAACGGCAGAGTTGGAGCTTGACATTGGAGGCTGTCAAAAGTGGTTTAATCAGTAGTATTGCTAGGACAGTTATCTCAGCAAAGTTCCTCTATCGCTGAGTATGAGATTGGTAGAGGAAGGAGAGAACCGTAGAGGAAGAGACCAACAGAAGATTCTAGAATTCCAGCGCTCAGCTCTGTGAACCCCTGGCCAGGATGACGGCTATCTCTTCACTGAGCTCCGAACCCGTGCTCTCTCCAAGGTCCAGCCTGCCCAGCTCTCCCGGGCACACTCCCACCACACCCAGTCCAAGGCTCCCCTGAGCTAAGCTCCTGGCTCTCAGACCTAGGCCTGTGGCCTTGACCTCCTCTCCTGGCATCCTACTGCTGCTGGGCATTTCCCCCTGTCTGCTCCGGGGCACCGAAATGGACCCTTGCTTTGCTGACCTGGCTCCTCCACCCCTCCTTACCTCCCTGATGGGAAGCACCACTGTCCTCCCGGAGGCCCAGACCAGAGCATCCTGATTTCCCCTTGGATTCTGCCCTTGGCTTCCCCCTCCCGCAGGTCGCCTCCCTTACCTGCTTCCCAGAGAGTCTGCATTCTCCGTATAAATCCACCATTGCCTCTCTCCATCCCCTGCCTCTGTCCACGCTACCATCGTCGCTCACCTAGGAAAATCTTGTCTTGACCTCGCCCTCCCCCTGCCCTGCCCCACACTCCAGCCCCCAGCTGGGCTCCAGGGACACAAATCTGATTGTCTGACTCCCACCAGGGCTTTCGGAGGCCCGCCTCAGCTTCCAGGGTGGTTCCTGCTCCCCCGAGCAGCCCCTGCCCGCTCCTTGGTCCCATCAGCCCCGCCCCAGCCCCCAGCCGCCTCCGGCTGATCATGCTGAACTGTTTGCAGGTATCTCAGCCCTGTTGTTTCTCACTTCTTGCCTCCACATCTGCCCTTTGCCGACAACAAACTTCCCCTGCACCAACTTCCCCACCCTACCCCACCCCACCCTGTGCGGCCTTTGCTTGCCTAACTCCTGCTCACCCTTGAATGTTTTCTAAAACCCCCTCCTTGGGGAAGCCCTCTCCAGCCTCTCGGTCAGCTCCGATCCTCTCTCCATCCTCAGAGCCTGCACGGCCAACTCAGGCGCCAGGGCCAGCTGTGTGTCTTGGGGGTGGGGTTGGGGAGGGTGGAAACTTTTTCCATTGTATCTGTAACATGTGAATAATGCCTGGCACGTGGTAGGAACTCACATATTCAGGAAATTAGTGGCTCCATACGCGTAGAATAAATATTTATAGAATTTCTTAATAGACTGATGCCAGGGACTTCCCTGCTGGTCCAGTGGTTAAGACTCCAAGGCAAGAGGCACAGATTCGATCTCTAGTTGGGGAACTGAGATCCCATCTGCCACATTGCGCAGCCAAAAAAAAAAAACACTGAGACCACCAGCCAAATGCAGGTGTATAGTCCTAGCCAGAAAGTATTCAGGACCGTATACTTGTCCTCTGAGTAGACAAGGCTGGAGCAAACCACTAAAGACAGCCTGAGACCCAGCTTAAGAGAGAGCAGAGAGGAGGAAGAAGGGCCGTCCAGGGGGCGAGGAGACGTCCAGGAGAGTTCAGGGCAGCGGAGTGATTCAGGAAGGATGGAGTAGGGGTGCTCAACAAATTAGAGGCCATTCCCCACCCCCCACCAAAAAAAAGAAAGGCCAGGCAGAGACAGTGAGGAGGAGAAGACCACAGGAGTCGGCTGCCTTGTGGAAGGCGTTTTGGCCGAAGGCACCTTGTTAAGAAGCAGTACAGGGACTGGCGCAGAGGACAGGCGAGCGTCCCTCGTGCTCAGAGCACCTTGTCTGCAGACCCCGTGTGGGTGTCGCGTCCCCGCTCCCAAACGTGCAGCTGTCGTCCCATGCTCTGCCGTGAACACACGCCCCCCCGGCACTGAAGGGAGGCGACACCTCGCTTCCCCTGAGCCTACAGGGCTGCTCTGCGGCGCCCTTCAGTTCATCGTCAGGCCCAGCGACGTGACCTTTCCGGACATTTCCACGGAGGCCACTCCCCAGCAGCTCTGACAGACTCGCATGATGAAAGCTGAGCTGACTCCATAGTAATGCCCGGGTGGTCCTGCCTTCTCACTCTCATCCCCCTCCCAAGCACAGTCCCCTTCTTCTGTACACTGTCGTAGGGGCGGCGTGTCAGCTCCAGGGTAACCGTACCCCGACCAGCTCCTTGCTCCCGGGCCCACTGCCCCCCGCCCCCAGCACGGCCGCCGGCTCCACGGTGGCTGACATCACCCAGTCATTTTGGTACTAGCAGCTGCTGATTGTTTTTCCACTGCCGAGACTGTTATGTAACTCCTCAGGGGCTTGTGCTTCATTCATTCACTGAAGAGTGTTTGAGTTCCTGAAGGACAAGAGCTGTGTGCTCTGCTTGCTTTTGCCCCTCTTGGTTCCACCGCAGCGTGCAGTCCAGAGAGAGGAAAGGGCCCTGCCCCGGCCCTCGAGAAGCTGGCAGCCCCTGGGGGACGAGAGATGAGTCCGTGCACAGGGCTAGGTTTCTACTGGAGTCCATGCCAGCAGAAGAGGCCCAGTTTGCAAAGCCCTGTGTGGTTAAGAAGACTCGGGAAGATGCCAGCACGCAGGCCAGAAACATGGAGGAGGGCCTCCACAAAGAGGGCCTGGGCTGAAAAAGCACAGGAGCTCAAGACAGCTGCGGGGATGACGAGTGCATCTGTCTGAGCTCAAGGTTTCCTTCAGGAGGGGACAGTGCGGTGAGGCCAGGGTGTCAGAGGTCTTGTCCCACACTCAGAAGTGTTTTTCTTTGGTCCTGCAAGAAGTAGAGTCCGTGAAGCCTTTTAAACGGAAGAGTAAGTAAGATTTGTCTCTTAAGAAAGATGACTTTGGCCTTGACGTGAGTGATCCTGGGGAAGGGTGAAACTGGAGGAGGAAGGCCAGATGGTGAGGATGCTCTGAGTCCTCGGGACATTCGTGGGGTAAGGCAGGGCGTCCTCGCTACTTGAGAGTGAAGGGTCAAGCCCTGCCAGCCCTGGGGCGGTCACACCTCCAGAACAGTCACTGAAATCCCCTCTGTGACAAACATTTGAGCAGCCATGAATCTCTGCGGCTCCTCAGCACACGTTCCCCTCTTTGCTGGTTGTGCCGCCGTCACAGTAGAAAAGCAACAGGATGTAAATGAAAAGGGGAAGAAATCTGCAATCAAGGAATCAACCCTGGGTGGACAGGGAGCTCCGTGCACAGCCTCTCTAGAGTTATCATGAGGATAAAATAATCGGTGCAGCATTACCTGACACACCAGAAAGATCCGTCAGGTATTAATTATTCTGATTGCACCGGCAGGTCTGTTTTCAGGGTCTCAGGAAGTTTGAGAGTCCTGATTTAGGAGCTAACCTGATTGTTATTCCTCTCTGAAACTTGTAACCTTTAGAACAAAAGTCAGTAGGCTGCGGGGCCCATGGGCCAAACTGAGGCTAAGAATGGTTTTTACCTTTTTAGTGGCTCTATTAAGTACCTGCATAATATCTTTGAATTTGGCCTATTGGTCTTCACGACCTAAAACGTTCACTGCCTGACCTTTTACAGACGAGCTTTATCAACCCTCTGCCCTGGAAGATTATGTAGCCAGCAACTTTCCAAGCAACTCTGTCTCCCAGGAAGTCTGTACTCTCTCCAGTTTGGTCGTCTGGTAACTGCTGTGAACCACCATTCCCTCTGTTGTTTGGCTGATGGAGACAGTGCCACACGCTGAGCTTGGTGACAAGACTTGCTAAGGCATTTCTGTAAGATCTCCACGTACTCTAGAAGTAGAATTACAGTGGAGCCCACTGTGAACACATCCGTGCTTGGTGTAAGCCAAGCAGGAATTTTGTCAACAAAGCAGTGAGGTTGCTTGATGCTGATTTTTTCGTTACCTCTGCACTTCCTCCAGCTGCCCGTGTTTCCTGGTTGATTATCACCTCTGCAACAAGCAGCCTTTTTGACCTGCGAGGAGAGGAGATGTTGGCATCTACCGCAGTTGACCGTGATTCACACATGCATTTCAGTTATTTTCTCAGTATTTGGTTGAAGTGAGTTGGCTGTATTCTCTCACCCTCGGTTAGTAACATTTTGTGGCTGTGAAAATTGTTTCTCTCCTCATCCAGCCCAGCAACAGTTGTCAGGTAACATCTAACATGTGCATGGTTACAAGCCACATCTGCCTTGCAGATCATGAGCGTTCCTTTTATTAATCAAGGATTTTTAATTTAGTGACTTTTTTTTAGTGTAAGTAAAAGTGCTCTCGGGTTCTCAATTTTATTAAGTTTTTGTAGCAGCTTTATTGAGGTTAAATCATATACCATATAGTTCACCTACTTAAAAGAGGTCAATTCAGGGAATTCCCTGGCTGGCCAGTGGATAGGACTTGGCGCTTTCACTGCCAGGACCCGGGGTTTGATCTCTGGTCAGGGGGCTAAGATCCCTCAAGCCACCGGCACAGCCGGAAAAAAAAAAAAGGGACAATTCAGTGATTTTGAGTGCGTCCTCAGAGTTCTCCCACCATCACCACATTCAGTTTCAGAACATGGATGTTCCTTCCAGAAGAGACTGTTCCCATTAGCAGTCAGTCCTGCATCCTCCCACCCACCTCACCCTGGGCAACCAGCCATCTGGCTTCTGACTCTCTAGACTCGCCTGTTCTAGACGCTGAATCGAATCAGGTACCGTCTGGCCCTTTGTGACAGGGGCCTCACTTGGCCTGAGGTTTGTCTTTGTGTCAGCATGCCTGACTGCCCTTCATTCCAGTTTCTGTCATTGTCCCTTCATCTGGCTGGGTCTCACCTCTTGGCCTCACCAAGACTAGTTTCCATTAGCCTCCTTTCCACAAGACATCCTTAGTGTACGTAGCGTTCAGCCAGGCTCTGGGGAGTACCACAACGAACAAGACAGCACGGGCTTTCCTCTTCCTGAGTCAGAGTAGGGAGCAGATTGTCATGAGGGCTCTTCTAGAAGTCCCTCCCCCAGGAAAGTGTGTCTGGAATGGAGCCCTGAACGCTGTATACCTAAACCTGTGGGTGTGTGTCGCTCAGGAGTCCACCTTGACTCCAGAGGGAGCAGGTTCTCAGCCAGGATGAACCCTAGCAGCCCGGAAGACAGCACCCGCGCACGTGGCTTGCTTCTCAGCACTTTTCCTTTTCAGCTTTGCTCTTTCACTTTTTGGTGCAATTTGATTTTAAAGCCATCCTTTTCAAGTTGCTGCGCTGCCTTGTCAACAAAGCAATCTAATCAGTTAGAGCTAGTTCTTTTATGACTTTTTTCTTTTATGAGTCTGAAGTGTGTAGTATCAGGTACGGAATAAGTTACTAGCGCTCGGTTGATAAAAATCTGCAAATTAAATCAGAACTAGGTGCGAGAACTCCATTTTCAAGTGAAATTCAAGCTCTGCTGTTTATCTCAATCTGCACCTCCTTGCAGAAACTGCTGTTATGTTTTGGGTGCTCTTGCAGTTGATCACAGTGACCTTTGTGACACAATTCAGAACTGGAAGATAGGATCAATATAAATTCTAATCCTTTTCCAAGGCTGACTCATTAAGTGACCTCGAGAAAATCATTTCTGTTTTCCACTCTGCCTTGGTCTTCATGAGAAAGAAGAGGGTGGTATAGTCTCATGGTGCTTAAGGACGCAAGTATACGATGACCACATGCTCGGTGTTTAGGGGAGATTAAAATTATCAGCAATCCAAGTTCTCTTCATAATTGTTTTTTATTTTTATTTTTCTCATTTATTAATTACTTTTTTAAAACCATGAATGAATTTAGAATTATCAGCAATCTTAATTCTCTTCATAATTGTTTTTTTTTATTTTTCTCATCTATCAATTGCTTTTTTAAAACCATGAATGAATTTAGAGATGTATCTTGAAGCACACCTAATGTTAAACAGGGGAATATTAGGAAAAAAAAAATGTGTCTCTGTAATCATTTTATAAATTTTTCCTCCTCAAAAAAAAGGCAAAGCCATCCCCGTGGGTTTTCAAAACCAGTAAACAGTCCGAGTGCAGGACAGACCCCTGGGCTACCCATGAGTTTTTCAGGAAAAAACAAGTCTTCCTGATGATCTCAAGAAGCCTTGACTTTCATGGAACCCACCCCAGCTTCAGGCCTGCAGCCTGCTGCGGTGGGTGACAGACGTGGTTTCGTGAAGAAGGCGGCAGGAGCACAGGAGTTTCCAGGCTCGTGAGTCATGATCTCCTATTCGAGATCAGAGCACAGATTAGCGATACCAAGATTTTTTTTTTTTTAATCATACTTTCTAAGTGATGGTGGTGTACACACCCTTGTCTCGCCTGGATTCCTGGGGTGGGGCGAGAGGTGCAGGTGCCGCCCCGTTGGTGGTTCAGAGCAGGGGCTCTGGGCTATGAAAGATCACCACTCAGTACTTGACTTCTGTGTTCCTGAGCTGCCTGTTGCTGCCATCTTCAAGGGGTGGTGCTCAAGGGTCCTTGCTCAGTAGAGATGCCCATCAGAGCGCCTCCATCAGTGCAGGTGACACTCGTAGGCAGTCTGTACAAGAGGGGATAAAGTGGAGAGTGTCTGGACCTGTGTCTGCCCAAGGAATCTCCTGCAGCAGCTGCAGCAAGTGGCCCCCAGGTCTCCCGCATTGCAGTCATATTGTTCACCATCTGAGCCACCAGGGAAGTAAGATACTGATTTGGAAGAGGCAACTCGGAGTGATTAGTTTAAGGATCATCTAGTCCAATTTTCTGTTGTACACATGAGGCTCGTCCTCTCAGACTGGCTGCTTGACTGAGTTCTGTAGACATTCAGCGATGGGGAGACCGGTAAGGATTTGGACAGTCAAAAAAGAAGCTAGTTACAGACAGAAAACAAGAACGGAGCCTTGTGCACACTGGTAGGGTGGCAGAGGGGTGGAGGGCCGGGGGAGGGCATTTTAGGTAACAGGCACAATTGGGGCAGATGCTCTCTCAGCGAGTGAGGGCCTGGTAAGTGGGAGAAACGTGCAGGGAAGAGATGAGAAGTGATTAGGATGAGGCTGGTTTTGGAAGACCTTCAAAACAGGACAGAACAATTCAGATGTGATTTCACATGTAATTAAGATCCTCAGTTGCGGTGGTGGCGTTGTGAAAGGCCGTATAGGTGCGATTCACCTGCCGTGGCGTACAGGTTGGTCGGGGACAGTATGGTCACACCTGGAGATGCTGCAGGTTCGACTCCAGACCACATGAAAGCAGGTGTTGCAATAAAGCCAGTCCCATGAATTTCTGATTTCCCAGTGCATATAAAACTTATGTTTATACTATACTGTAGTCTGTTGAATATGCAATAGTATTATGTCCTTAAAAATGTACATACCTTAATCAAAAAAAATACATCATTGGTAAAAAATACTAGGCATCATCTGAGCCTTCCAGGAGTCATTATCTTTATGCTGGCTGAGGGTCTTGCCTCAATGCTGAAGGCCGCTGACGAGTCATCAGGGTGGTGTTTGCTGAAGGTTGGGGTGGGTGTGGCAATTTCTTAAAATAAGACAGCAGCATACATGGCACCCCGAAACAATTACAACAGTAGCATCACAGGTCACTGATCACAGATCACCATAGCAAATAGTGATGCACAGGCCCAGAGTGAGGAAATGCTGCTGGAAAATGTCACGGATGGATACGCTCAGTGCAGCATTGCCACAGACCTTCAATATGTACAAATGGAATATCTGTGAAGCTCAGTAAACCAAGGCAGTGATGTCATCTAAGAGTCTGTTGGTTTAATCACAGAGGATGACAGCAAAGATGTACATAGTGGCAGACCCCCTTGAAAGGAAATACAGGTGGTACTTGAGAGTGGGCTGGATTTGATGTACAGGGAAGAGAGTTGAGTCCATAAGGGTTGCCAGGCTTTCAGGAGATGCTGTCCGCCCTGGCCCGGTGCTGGTCGGAGGACAAGTAAGGGGGTGACAGGTGATTGCCGAAGGGTGAAGATGAGTGACCGCTCGGCGGGGAGGAGAGATAAAAATAGGGGAAACACTGAGTCATCCCCAATCTCAGTTTTAATAACAAATTTCACGTCTTCTTCTGTCCAAACACTTACTGGTAACAAGTACCAGAAGTAAACTTAATTTTTACTTTTATCTAATAATTTCTGTGTAGAGCTAAGGTTAAGGAGCAAAAGAAAAGAAAAAGAGCAAAACAAATTGTAAACAAAAGGTGTAATGCGTAAATGTGTCATCCCAGTGCCAAAAGATGCCCTTTCCTTCATATTTTCAAGGAAGCTGTGCCTTGTGCTGTGCCGTTCTTGTGTTCAGTGTTCACACGCATGTGCTAGTGAATCAAGTGAAGATAGTAAAGACGCCTTCAAGCGAGAGAGAGGTGTCCTCTTCCTGCACCAGATGGCCCCAGCCTGGGCTGCTCATACCCTCACCACCACTTCCCCCTCACAAGAGAGCGCGCGTTGCTGTTCAATGCCAAAATCAAAACCAAACCTCCCCGCAGAAGGCGGGGAAACCTTTGATCCTGATGGTCCACGGAAGAGAAGGTCCCTGTTAGAGGAGGGTCAGCCAGCCTTGGGAAAATGTGAACACCCCCACCCCACCTCACCCCAGGCATGGCAGTACCTGGGATCCCCAGTATCACCCCCACTCCTCGCCTCCCGGGGTGAGGAGCCCGTGACCTCAGGGTCATCTGAAGCCAGCTGCTCTTGTCTCCTCGGTCCTTTCCTCTGCTTGTTAGAATTTAAGATCGGCAGTGATGGGAAGCCCCGGCCTCTCACGAGACACGCCATCCGAGACACACAGGACTCGGGATGCACGTTGGGTGCGGCGCACACCAGCTGGAGCACCCCTCGCAGGGAGCGTAGTGGCCTGGGCTGTGGCATTGCTTCCTATTTGCGGACTCTGGGCACCTCCTCACCCCGCTCCTCACTGCCTCCCCAGTCCAGTGTTCAGACCAGACCCGTGGCCCGGGCACCCCCACCCAGCAACGGAGTGGCCCCCAGAGCTCTGGCCATCCAGGACAAGAAGGAGGAGCGGGGCATGGCTGAGGGCATCAGGCCGTCTGAGAGTCCCATCTCAGATCTCACTGCTGTGGAAGCTGCCTTGTGTTTTGCTGACAAGGGTGGTTGATGTGAAGTGTCTGAGCCCCCAAAGCTGGCTGTCAGATAAACCCCAAAGAAAACTGAGAGCTGTCAGATTAACCTGGGACTGTGTTCAAGCCACCCCTGGTGTCCCTCTAGTCCACTGTTTCCTCCAAGCGCCTGCTGAGGCTGCTTGTGCCCGGCAGTGCAGAGCGCCACTGTTGGGACCACTTCTGGCATCTTTGCAAACGTGACGACGGGGCGCTTCACACACCGTGTCCGCCTCCATCTCCCACGTGCTTCTCCTGGTCGTATTCCTAGGCATGACCCAGGAACCTCTTCCCAAAGACGTGATCGGGCTTGTTCTCAGCCCTGTGATTGTCCTTCCGTCTTTCATCTACGTGATGGATAGATGGATGGCTAGTTTCTGGGTGTGGCGGCTCTGATGGGGTTTGTTTCCGGGTTTTGCCATGAAGCTAATGCTGATGACAGCAGCCCCTGGCGCTCAGTCTAACAAGAGGCCTCTCACATCGCCCGCAGCCACTGCGTGCCGCATCCCCAGGGCCTCCTGTTCAGTTTCTACCGTGCCTTTGTTCTGTCACCTCAGCTAAGCGCTCTCTGGGCCATAGGAAATTAGTCACTTCTCGGTGTGTCACAGCCCTCTTTACCTGGCCCCAGTGCAGCGCTCTGCACATAGAAGGTACGGGAATGAAGCCAAGCCTACTCGTATATACACTGTGAGCGGCAGCCCGCGATGCAGACAGGGCAGCAGTCAGCGCTTTATAAACACCCCTCGCGTGAGGAGCTCCTAGCTCCAGCTTCCTGGCACCACTGCAGCCCCTAGCCGCGGTTCTTTGAAAACTGCTGGTTCCCGTGTTAGAGGGAGATGGCGCCTCCTGCCATTAAAGGTCCTATCGGCCATGTGATGTGCTCCACTCTCTGGACCTCCCAGCCTCAGCCCCTCCCACCCTGGCCACCCTGACACTTAGGGCCCTGTATTACACCTCACTGTTGTGTCTTTGCCAGGGAAAACCCCCTAGAACTTCACTCAGCAATATGCTTCGCTGTACATTTGTCCGCTGCCTTATTCATTCAGCGAATATTTCTTAAGTAGTTGGATATGCCGGGAGGTCGGCAAGGCTGGGTCTATTAACACAGAGACAAGAAGGACAGTCTCAGCCTTCATGGCATCTCGTCACCTGCTGGGAAGATTCCTGGCAGAGAATTGAAGTGCATCGTCCCAAGGGCTGTCCTTGGCAAGGTGCGTGAGGGAGCAACTCACCCCAGACTAGCTCACCCCGGGGATTAGAGAAGCCTCCTGGGCAGGTGTCTAGACTGAGGCCAGCGTGGTGAGGAAAACCACTGGGGTGGTCAGCAGGAGGCTGGCAAGCCCTAGTGAGAAACCAGAACTGCATCCTAAAACCAATAGGAGCTTGACGAGTATCAGAGAATATCTACAGAGAAGGCTGCTAATATCCTCTAATTTTTTGCCTAGCTCTCTATCTCCATATGGCTAGATACTTTTATATACTTCTGAAGCCAGAGTAGCTTGTAGCAGAATTGACTGCAGACGGAGATGCAAGAATCTAGCTATCTTCCATTAAGCTAGACATAAAAGAGTTTTCCAAAAATAGAAAATAATGACATTCTTCTCAATAACTAATAATCTTTGTTTTGGAAAATGGTTTGTTTGTTTGTTTGTTTTCATAAAAATATGTTAGCAAGTAGTGGGTTTGTGATTGCTCTCAATGAAGAAAGAAATATTTTAAGATTGATAGAAAAGCAGGGGGAATCACTGAAGGGTTTTTAAGTGGAGAGGTGGCATGATGAGATTTGTCTCTCAGAAGGTCACCCTTGACCGTGATCTAAAATGGGACGGCGGGAGTCAGAGTTCAGAGAAACAGACGTATTCCAAAGGACTCGGGACTTAGCAGTTCACAGAGCTGGTGAGCTGGCTTGTGCTGTGGATGGACATCCGTGTCGTTCCCCATCCGTGTCATTCCCCAGGAGTGGGGACACAGGAAGAGATACGGGACCGCTGACGAGTTTTGTCTGGGACATGCTCCATCTTACATGTCTCTGGAGCCTCTGAGGGGACGTGTCGGGAGAGCTGGCCGTGTGGCTCCAGGGGCCAGCACCTGGATGGGATGGGGGGTAGGAGTCTCCACCAGACGCGTGGAAACTAAAGCCCTGGGGACACACGAGCCCCTGGGGACAGACGTGGAGAGAGAGGAGGAGTGATCCTAACAGGACCTTAGGGACACCAGCCAGCGTGTTAAGGACACAGACCGGAGGCGGCGGCTCTCAGGGGCACTCCGGGAGTGACCAGAGGCTCAAAAGACCAAGAAAGTGCGATTCTCCAGAAGCCAGAGGGGAGATGTGTATAAGAGACAGGTTCACACGCATGTGCTAGTGAATCAAGTGAAGATAGTAAAGACGCCTTCAAGCGAGAGAGAGGTGTCCTCTTCCTGCACCAGATGGCCCCAGCCTGGGCTGCTCATACCCTCACCACCACTTCCCCCTAGACGGAGAAAGAAACCAGGGGGGAGGGGGGGCGGGGGGGGGGGGTCCAGTGTCCCGGGAGGGTGTGGAGAGCAAAGGAGGCACCGCTGACCAAGCAGAGGGTGTCCGGGTAACCTGGACGAAGAGGGAAAAGCAGTTTAACGGACGGAATACCAGACGGGGAGTTTCTGGGAGGCGGGGACGCCGTCTGCGCTCTCTCTCCAGCTTCCCGGATCAGGTTCTTAGCGGTGCTTGAGCAGGCGCTCTGATTCCGCTGATTTTACTGTAACCGAGCCCCCTGAAGCGCTCTGGTCTTCCCTGTGTCTGAGCTCCACGGTGAACTGCTCGCATTAAACGTGCAGTGTTTCCTCAGAGTCTGCGGCAGGACTGCCCGCCCCTGGGTCCTGGTCGCAGGAGGGCTGAGGTAGTGGTCCCTTCAGCGCACAGGGCGGCGGGGAGGGCCCGAAGCTGCTGGGCCAGGTGTGGGGGCTCCCTCTGTCCCGCGTGTCACACCCGTACAGCCTCTGTGTGTGCCACGACGTGGAGGCCACTGGACAGCCATACGCCACCGCAGGGCGGGTGGTTCCTGAACAGGTGCTGCCTCTCGGTGTCACTGAGCAGCCCTGTCACTCTGTCCTGATGAACCCATAACCCACCCCAGCATCCTCCTGACACGGTCCACAGGCAGCCACCGTGGAGAGGCCCCCACCTGCTTTACAGTTCAGAGCCTAGCATCTGATAAAGGCTTTCAGATCACCAAGACAGAAAATAAAGGGTGCTTTCCCAGCCGCCAGTGACCAACGTTTTAAGATAAGGATGCTTTTGGAAAGACTTCATTGTTCTAAACCATCACATTCATTTATCCTGCTCTGTACCCTCCATCTCGCCCTTGGCTGGGGAACCAGCTTCAGGCTGCACTGAGCTGAGAGTCGTGCCCGCCGCCTGGGGGCTTTGATGCAGATCTCACCCCCAGTGCAGCCTCCAGGGTCCTGTAGTTGAGCTGGGAAGATGAGAAATAACCCTGTAAGACACCATACAAGTATCAGATGGTAATAATAGCTAAATATATACGTAATATGCTTTTAGACGTTTTTCAGGCTCTGTTTTAAATGCTTTACATGTACAAACTCATTATTTCTCATATCCTTATGAGGTAAGTATAGTTGTTATTTGCATATTACAGATGAGAAAACTGAAGTTCAAAGAAGTTGTTTTTTAACTAAAGCCTCAGGTTACATGGACTTCCCTGGTGGCTCAGATGGTAGGGCGTCTGCCTACAATGCGGGAGACTCGGGTTCAATCCCTGGGTTGGGAAGATCCCCTGGAGAAGGAAATGGCAACCCACTCCAGTATTCTTGCCTGGAAAATCCCATGGACAGAGGAGCCTGGCAGGCTACAGTCCACGGGGTCGAAAAGAGTGGGACACAACTGAGCGACTTCAGTTCCACTTTCACTAAGGTCACGTGATAATTGCAGAGCTGGGATTTGAACCCGGTATCCTGCCTCTGGAGACTGCTCTCAGTCACTCAGCCTCCTCTACTCATTCGTCCCTCCGCCAGTACTCCAGAGCATTGTTTTGACCCTTGAAGTAGGAATAAATGCTTTCTCAGTCCCCTGTCTTTGAATAGCCTGACACAATGCCTGGCTGTCCTCTCCATGGTTGAAACCCCACTCAACCTTTAAAACTCGGCTAAAAGCCCCCACCCTCTTTGAAGTTTCACCCCCAGGGTTTGGCTCCGCCCTTTGATGCCTCATGGCTTCCTTCCTGGACCTCCTTGCCTGGTTCTGACTTTTCCCTTTCTGGATGTCTTCCTTTCCCCGGGGAGATCAGGAGCTCCGTGACAGCAAGGACCATACATGCACCTTGCTCGTGTCTCCCGTGGAAGCTGCGAGTGCCCCCGGGGCCCCTGGAGGACTCTTCTGACCGGGCTTCTCGGTGTAGACATGGCCTGCCTGGCAGTCCCCTCTGAAACCAGCCAAGACCTTTAGAGATAGAGTTCCAGTCCACTTAACTTCCACATGATACAACATGAACAATCCTTTGCTGCTCTCAGTTGGAAAATCAGTTGTTTGCTTGTTTTCAGAAGAACTTTGACATCATTTGAAAATCTCCTTACCAACTAATAACATAAAATGGCTCTTCAAAATGCAAGCTGTTTCCTCCTTCCTCTTTTGAGTATGTGGTTATTGCTTTTGAAGAAGACAAAGTAAAGGAAGTGTTTCCTGTTTGCAGAGGCTCACGTTGAACCTACAGAAAGAGCAGGCCGGTGTCAAAACACCCCAGAACCTAGAGCTCCTGTAACTTTCTGCTTTTTAAGCACTTTTTTCTATCACAGCTTGGGGTTTAGTTGTGTTTTTTGTTTTTGGTGTTTTGTTTTGTTTTGCTTTGCTTCTTCTTTCACTCTCACTCCCTCTGAAGAATAAAATGTTACGGATTCACCCAAAGGCTCACCCCCCTTCCCAATGTCCTGTCCTGAAGCAGGTGTCTTGTGTATCTGCCTTTGATGGTGTCCACTGCCTGCGTGTATTTGTATCTTCGCCACCTGTGTGTGTATCAGGGCTTCTCAGCCAGGACACTGTGGGCCTTTCGGTCCAGGCCGTCCTTTGTTGTGGGGTCTGCCCTGTGCATTAGTGGGTGCTTAGTAGCAGCCGTCAGAGAAGGCAATGGCACCCCACTCCAGTGTTCTTGCCCGGAGAATCCCAGGGACGGGGGAGCCTGGTGGGCTGCCGTCTATGGGGTTGGACATGACTGAAGCGATGCAGCAGCAGCAGCAGCAGGCGTGGCCTCTACTTCCTAAAAACCAACGGCACCCACCACCCGCTCCCCAGACTCCTCCCCACCCCCTAAGACAACCAAAAATGCCTCCAGACATCGCCCCCAAATATTCCCTGGGGGCTGGGGGCAGAATCACCACGTGTGTGTGTGTGTGTGTGTGTGTACACACATACGTATATATCCATAAAATAGGTTACATAGAATTATTCTAAACATTTTTTAATTTATGTAAATAGTTTTATATACACCTATTCTTATGTAGCTTTCTTTTTTCATTCAACATTGTATTTTTGAGATGTATCCATTAGATCTAGTTCATTTATTCTAGCTGCACATGTAATAGTCTTTTATATAATGGAACCACTCACTAGTTTATTTCCCTACTTAGGGACAGTTGAATTTTTTTACTCTTTCTTACTTAATATTATAATCGGTGCTTCAGAGAATATCCTTCTAAATGCCCCTTGAGGCACTCACAGCTCCCTGGAGATAAAATTGCTAGACTATAGAACATCCTCAGTTTTACTAGATCTTGACACATTGTTCTCTGAAATGTTTGTGCCAATGTAAACTCTCATCAACACTGTATAGAATTCCCAGTTCCTTCACATCACCCCCATCCTTGGTATTGTTAGACATTTTATTTTTGCCACTCTTAGAGTTATGAAGTGACTTAGTGCTGTTTTAATTTGCATTTCCCATGCTAGTGAGGTTGAACATCTTTTCTTATGTTTATTGATTCAGGGTTTCCTCTTCTGTAAATTGTTTTTTCATATGCATTCTCCACTTTTCTCATGCATTCTCCACTTTTCTCTTGTGTCGTTTATTTTTTCTCATTGAGTCTTTGCATATTCTGGATGCTATTTTGTCAGTTATATGCTACACTTGTCTCCTCTTAATCTATACTTTGTCTTCTAGCTCTGTTGTTTTTAATCACACAAAATTCTTATTTGTTGTAATTGTTAGCAACCCTTTTTTTGTGTGCTTTATGCTTCATATTTTGGTTTTAGAAATCCTCTCCCATCCCAGCAACATAAAGAATATCTCTTATTTCTTCTAAAATGTTTATTAACAGCCTAGCTTACCAGATTTAAATCTGTAATCTCTGGGGTTTATTTTAAAGTAAGCTTATTTTGTATGTGGCATGAGGTCTAATTCTGTCTTTTTCCATGTCTTTTACCAGTTGTCCCAGTACTGTTCACTAAATGGTGTCTCTCCTGCTGGCTTCCAGGGCCCCCTCCATCATGTGCTAAGTGGCCATGTTTACTTCTGATTTCTCAGCCTGTTCCTTTGCACTGCTCACCCATCACGTGCTCATGCCATCCTACTTTAATTCTTGTCGTCTGACAGTAAGTCCTCGTAACTGGTAGATAAAAGTCCTCCTTTATACTTCTTGAAAGTATTCAGGTCTAGTTTTGACCCTTAATTTCAGGCTGTCTCTTTCCACCAAAACACACACGCACACACACGGCTTTAGCTGCATGTGGCAGCAGCGTGAAATCACAGAAACCTAAGCAAGGTGTGGGTCTGTCTCGTGTGAAACAAATCAGACGTTGACAGCCCCGAACCGTCGGGAGTGGTTGCCGCCCCTGGTCTCCTCTTCTCTTGCTGCTGCCCTGTCCTCAGCACGGGGCCAGGAAGGAGGAGGCGGCACTGAGGAGGGCTGCGTGCCTCCCTTGAAGGCCCCCTCTGGGGGTCCCGCGTGCCCTTCCTGCTTGCGTACCATAGGCCCAACTGAGTCCACCTGGGGGATGCTGAGAATGTGTTGTAGTAACTGTGTCACCAAAAGAAATCTTATCTTTAATAAAAATGTGGATATTGAGAGTCAGCCCACCATCTCTGCTGCACTCTGGAATTGGCAGAGTGTGGAAAGATGCCAGTTTTGAGCCTTCTCAGGCAGGAATGGGCCGTCTTTCCACTGATACCCTTCAGTCAGGCTTACCATTTTTCATAGAGACTTGCAGATCTTCTGTTAGATTTAATTCGTAAGGACCTATGAGTGAGTGTGAGAGCTGTTAGTTGCTCAGTCATGTCTGACTCTTTGCGACCCTGTGGACCACCAGAATCCTCTGTCCATGGGATTTCCCAGGCAAGAATACTGAAGTGAGTTGCCATTTCCTTCTCCAGGCGATCTTCCCAACTCAGAGATCAAACCCACGTCTCTTGTGCTGCAGGCAGACTCTTTACCATCTGAGTCACCAGGGAAGCCCTCTTAAGTACCTGAATAATTTCTATTATTCTTTGTAAATAGGAATTTTTTGCAGTTACATTTTCTCAGTGATCACAGGCAAGGAATGTTACTGATATTTTTGTGTCTTGTATTCCGTCTTGTCAGTCCTCATGTTCTAGGTAAGACAGTCATCCTGTGTGAGTGAGAGTTTTGTTTCTTCCCTTCCATCCTGCTGCAGTTTCTTTCACGATTGGTTGGTCTGTCTTCATGATGCAGCGACTTGTGTTGAATGCAAGAGGTAGTAATAGGCATTCTTGTCTCTTCATCAAGTTTTATCAAATTATTTTTATATCTGTTGAGTGAGCATTTGGTTTTTCTCTTTTAGTTTGTTAATGTGTGAATTACATTGCTATGTTTTCTAAGATTTCTGAGATAAATCCTAATTTAATATATCTTATTGGATAAGATGGTAATTTTTTTTAACATTGTTGGATTGAGTTTGTTGATATTTTATCTAGGATTATTTACCTGTCCATAAATTAGAAATGGGCTGTTTTTTGATAGCCTTCTCTGATTTTGGAAACAGCATTACATATTCTCAGAAAATTAGATGGAGAGCTCTTTTCCTTTTCTCTTCTCTAGAACAATTTGTATAAGACAGCAGGTCCTTAAAATTTTCATGGACTTCACCTGTAGATTTTTAGTAGGTAGACCCTTAAGTATTATTTCAATGATATTAATGGCTAAAATTCTTGTCAAGTTTTCTATTTCTTCTTGTAATGTTCTATTAAAGTATAACATACAGAAAAGTTAGCATATAAAGGGGTTGTTGTGTTGGTTTTACTCAGTATTACGTTGAGAGATTTCACCACACTGATGCATAGAGTCGTAGCCTCTTTCAGACCCGAGGCCTCCACTCCTGAACCCAGATAGGTGCCAGCGCCCAGGTGGGTCTGAGTTAGCAGAGTGTGCCCGCCCTCATGCCTGTTGCTGCTTCTTTACTGCGCTGGTTTCCAGAGCTTGATTCTGCCGCCCTAGGGTCTCTGTCTCCCCTTTGTGTTCAGCTCTGCTTTTGAAATATTTTTAAAATTTTATCCACAAGTATTTATAGTAGGAAAAATTTTAGGTTTTCTTAGTCTCTAAATCTTCCAGAGCCAGAAGACGTCTGGAAACAGATTGAAGTTGATCAATTAAAAGTCAGCATATAGGTAAAAAAACATCCAATTTGAAAAAGCAGCATGAGGTGCATACTTTTTTTTATTCCCATTGTGGCTTTTGTTCACTGATGACATAGAAAAAAGGCAAGAAGTGACCTCGCCATTGATGTTAAGTTATCCAGAAAGCCACATGGAGGACAGGCCTGAACTGCTTGTCCCTCTGTGGAGGATTTACCTTTACATTCTCAGGCCTGTCCCCCAACCTGGGGTTTATCTCCACCTGCAGTCTCTCTCTGCTGACCTTGCTCAGAATTTACTTAAATTTTAAAAAAGGACAAGGAGAGGGAGGAGCAGCATTTTAAAGAGCTGCTGAAGGAAGCTCCAGGTCTCTGGTTGCGCGCCCCAAGTTGGCCTCCTCGCGGCTTCTCCAGAGCCCAGCGGAGTCAGGATGGCGTCACTGGGGACACCGTGGGGCTGAGGTTAGGAGTGAGTGCATGCGTCTTCTGCCACCTTGCACAGCCAGTGGGCACAAGTCCCTTTGGCAGCACCCACCCCCTCCGTTTCTCTCTGCGCATCTGCAGGCTGCTGATTGCAGCCTGCTAATGAAAGGGCTGCAGGGCCCTTTCTGCTTGCACACAGCACATCCATCTGACATCTTACCTCCAGTCTGCAGCTGTGACTGCGTCACTGGAGAAGGCTTTACCGAGCGTTACGAGGCTTCCTTGCCTCCATGTCTGATCTCTGTGCGATGATCTCTTTCTAGGGAGGAATGATCAACTGGAACCGTCTTTTCCCTCCTCTGCGTCAGCGAAGAAATGTAAACTATCAGGATGGTCAGCGAGCTGAACAACCAGCATCCCCACCTCTAGAGGTTTCAGAGGAGCAGGTAATGTAACACCCAGTACTTGTCCTAAATCCGGGCTTCACACCCCCAGCAGTTTTGGTGAACAGGACTTGAAAGAATTCAAGCGTATATTGATAAATAAAGATCTTGATACCAGGTAAACTGCCAGCTATACCCGTTTTAGACATTTGGGCCCTGTCATTGACTTCTCTGGGTCTTATGACTTTGAGGAGGTTATAATTTCAAAAAAAATTGCATTGCGATTGCTTATTTTTAAGTGTATGACATTTCATATGTATGCAACTACTGAACCTGGTTCACTGCAAGGGCTGGGAGAGAAGGAAGCAGACGGTCCAGGAGCTTCTCTCTCTGTATGGTTTTAACTTTAGGAATCAACTAACTGTTTTACAGGTTCAAAAAGCAAATCAACACTGGGGACAACCATAAAACTAAAAGGCAACTGAAGTAAATGTGCCAACTGTATCTTAAAGGAATTATGTAAGAAAGGGGGAAAATTAATTTCAGTTGTTTGTGACCATAATATGTCCTCTGCCTAACAAAAAAAAAAAAAAAAACAGAAAGAAGAACTGCAAACAAATCTCAAACTCCTCATGGGTACGAATACAGCAATTCTGAAATTCTGTTGTGTGCGTGGGCTTCCCAGGTGGTGCTAGTGGTAAAGAACCCACCTGCCAATGCATGAGACATAGGAGACTTGGCTACGTTCCCTGGGTCAGGCAGATCCCCGGAGAAGGAAGTGGCCTGGAGAATCCCAGGGACAGAGGCACCTGGAGGGCTACAGTCCATGGGGTCGCACAGAGTCGAACACTGAAGAAACGCCCACTGAAGTGGCTTAGCACGCATGCATTGTAGATTAGAGCAGACAAGAAAATAGGGGCAGGATATATGCGGCTCCATCTCAGGTGGCTCAGGGAAAATAAGTGGGAGAGAGAGTGTGTGTGTGTGTAGACCATGTATGTGTGTGCATGTGGACAGAAAGCAACTGCAGCAAAGTATTAATTGGTGAATCTAGGTGGACGAGTGATCAGGTTCTTAGTGCTCTTCTTGAAATTTTCCTTGAAGTTTGTGATTACTTCACACTGGGAAGTTTTTTAAAATCTATAAAAGTCAGTTTAGAGCCTTTCAGTAACACCCTTTTAAATTTCGTTCTGCAAACATCTCTTTTTTCTCAACAAAGCAGACCAAGGTCAGCATTTCATAGCGAGTCACACCATGCCCTCCTCCACCCCCGGTCTCCAGAGCCACCAAACACCGGTTCGACCCAAGGCCCTCAACATCTGTGGCAAAACCGTCCATATCCTGGCTTTTTCTGGAACTCAAGAGGGGCTCTTGGGCAGAACCTCCACGGGTCCCTCTGGGTGAGACCACAACAAGTGAAAGAAACCAGCTGAATGTGCCTGATGAGTTGACCTAGCCCCTCGCCCTTAACTTCTCAGCTCAGACTCACCCTTTGAGCTACCCGTTAGGGTTGAGAGAGGCATTAAGGAGCCATAGTTCTCTTCCCCTCTATTGATGAATTACTAGAAAAATGTTAGCCCCATGATTAGAAACTAAAGCCGAGCAACTTGGCATTTGTGAAATATTTAAGATAACTGATTGAAAAATAAACCAGTACTCTCAAATTCAGGTGAAGAGAAATAAAGTTCTGTTATATTACTGTCTTCTTGACAGAACCCAGCTCACACCCCTCACAGAGGAGCCGTTAACGATAGAAAGTGTTTATAGGGGAAATAGTTCTTAGTTTTGACATTTGGGGGGAGAAAAGTGTCAGAAAGTGATAACAAGGTGAATGTGTGTAATTGAAGTCTTAGCGTTGTTTTTTTTTTTTTTAATGAATCATTGTCCTTGATCCTCTCAGAATGACAAGAGTGAGGTTAACCTGTTGTCGGTATCAGTTTAAAATACCATTTGCTTCTTCTTGACTCTGTCATGAAAAGATGTAAATACACGAGAGGTTGGTTTTTTTTTTTTTTTTTTGAGAGGTTGTTAACATAAACTTCCTTATTTGTTGATATTTTTCTGAATTTTCTCTTTTGTTTCTTGATTATCCTTAAATGCTCTTAAAGACGGTCCCACATTAAGACACAGAGTCCCCCCTCCGGCATTATTTATGTAGATGGTCAGTAGTTTTTGTGGTAGGTGCTCGAGAGACTGTAAAAGAGAAGAAAGATGCTGCCCTTGTCTCGAGACACTTAGAGTAACATTTACAAGTGTATCTTCCATATGATCTCTGGGTTAGCTGGAAGCTAGCTAAGAGAGTTCTGCCAAGAGAACGCACTGGTCATAGCAAACACCGTCTTCCAACAACACAAGAGAAGACTCTACACATGGACATCACCAGATGGTCAACACCAAAATCAGATTGATTGTATTCTTTGCAGCCAAAGATGGAGAAGCTCTATACAGTCAGCAAAAACAAGACTGGGAGCTGACTGTGGCTCAAATCATGAACTCCTTATTGCCAAATTCAGACTTAAATTGAAGAAAGTGGGGAAAACCACTAGACCATTCAGGTGTGACCTAAATAAAATCCCTTATGATTATATAGTCGAAGTGAGAAATAGATTTAAGGGACTAGATCTGGTAGACAGAGTGCCTGATGAACTATGGATGGAGGTTCGTGACATTGTACAGAAGACAGGGAGCAAGACCATCCCCAAGAGAAAGAAATATAAAAAAGCAAAATGGCTGTCTGAGGAGACCTTACAGATAGCTGTGAAAATAAGAGAAGCCAAAAGCAAAGGAGAAAAGAAAAGATATACCCATTTGAATGCAGAGTTCCAAAGAATACTAAGGAGAGATAAGAAAGCCTTCCTCAGCGATCAGTGCAAAGAAATAGAGGAAAACAATAGAATGGGAAAGACTAGAGATCTCTTCAAGAAAATTAGAGATACCAAGGGAACATTTCATGCAAAGATGGGCTCGATAAAGGACGGAAATGGTATAGTCTTAACAGAAGCAGAAGAGATTAAGAAGAGGCAGCAAGAATACACAGAAAAACTGTACAAAAAAGATCTTCACAACAAAGATAATCATGATGGTGTGATCACTCACCTAGAGCCAGACATCCTGGAATGTGAAGTCAAGTGGGCCTTAGAAAACATCACTACGAACAAAGCTAGTGGAGGTGATGGAATTCCAGTTGAGCTATTTCAAATCCCAAAAGATGACGCTGTGAAAGTGCTACACTCAATATGCCAGCAAATTTGGAAAACTCAGCCGTGGCCACAAGACTGGAAAAGGTCAGTTTTCATTCCAATCCCAAAGAAAGGCAATGCCAAAGAATGCTCAAACTACCACACAATTGCACTCATCTCACTTGCTAGTAAAGTAATGCTCAAAATCCTCCAAGCCAGGCTTCAGCAACACATGAACCATGAATTTCCAGATGTTCAAGCTGGTTTTAGAAAAGGCAGAGGAACCAGAGATCAAATTGCCAACATCCACTGGATCACTGAAAAAAGCAAGAGAGTTCCAGAGAAACATCTATTTCTGCTTTATTGACTATGCCAAAGCCTTTGGCTGTGTGAATCACAACAATCTGTGGAAAATTCTGAAAGAGATGGGAATACCAGACCATCTGACCTGTCTCTTGAGAAACCTGTATGCAGGTCAGGAAGCAACAGTTAGAACTGGACATGGAACAACAGACTGGTTCCAAATAGGAAAAGGAGAACATCAAGGCTGTATATTGTCACCCTGCTTATTTAACTTTTATGCCGAGTACATCATGAGAAATTCTGGGCTGGATGAAGCACAAGCTGGAATCAAGATTNAGGAGAACATCAAGGCTGTATATTGTCACCCTGCTTATTTAACTTATATACAGAGTACATCATGAGAAACACCGGGCTGGATGAAGCAAAGCTGGAATCAAGATTGCCAGGAGAAATATCAATAACCTCAGATATGCAGATGACACCACCCTTATGGCAGAAAGTGAAGAAGAACTAAAGAGCCTCGTGATGAAAGTGAAAGAGGAGAGTGAAAAAGTTGGCTTAAAGCCCAACATTCAGAAAACTAAGATCACGGCATCTTGTCCCGTCACTTCATGGCAAATAGATGGAGAAACAGTGGAAACAGTGACAGACTTTCTTTTCTTGGGCTCCAAAATCACTGCAGATGGTGATTGCAGCCATGAAATTAAGTTATGACCAACCTAGACAGCATATTAAAAAGCAGAGACATTACTTTGTCACCAACGTCCATCTAGTCAAGGCTATGGTTTTTCCACTAGTCATGTATGGATGTGAGAGTTGGACTATAAAGAAAGCTAAGCACAGAAGAATTGATGCTTTTAAACTGTGGTGTTGGAGAAGACTCTCGAGAGTCCCTTGGACTGCAAGGAGATCCAACCAGTCCATCCTAAGGGAGATCAGTCTTGAGTGTTCATTGAACTGATGTTGAAGCTCAAACTCCAATACTTTGGCCACCTGATGCAAAGAACTGACTCACTGGAAAAGACCCTGATGCTGGGAAAGATTGAGGGCAGGAGGAGAAGGGGACAACAGAGGATGAGATGGTTGGATGGCATCACCAACTCGATGGACATGAGTTTGGGTAAACTCCGGGAGTTGGTGATGGACAGGGAGGCCTGGGGTCCTGCAGTTCATAGAGTTGCAAAGACTTGGACATGACTGAGTGATTAAACTGAACTGAACTGAATTGAACTGAACACTATATAAATATTATTTGTTAGTAACATTAAGATAGTTGGAATTAACCAAACCTTTTTATGCTTAATTTTTCAATTGGATGTGCTGTATTTTCTTTATTTACAGCGAAGGACAGCGTAGCCTGGGCTACATGCAGTCCATGGGGTCACAAAGAGTCAGACACAGCAGCTGAACAATGACAACAATTTTCTTTATTTAAATATCAGAGTCATGTGATTTAATGCATTAAGAAACAGTAATTTTTCTAAACCAAGAAAAAGGGAAATGATTTTTTTTCTGATGTGAACAAAAACCTTAGGAATTTTAGTGAGAGATATTTAAGATAGGAAATATAGTCCATCTATTATGAAAACAAAGAATATCTAAGAAAGAATGTGCATCCCCCATTAAGTCTAATAATAGTCTGATGTAGGACTGTAGAAATATTTGCCAGTTTTTCTACTTTTGCTGTTAAGTTTCTGGATTTTCAATTCTTCACAGTCCATTCCTACTATCTTTCAGCCAGCACCTTTGTCAGTTCACCCATTCCAGATGTCACCCCAAACCCTACAATCTTAAAAATAAATCTATTCATAATTGCATTTCTCTTGCTTTTAGATTTTTTTTTCTTCTTAACCAAGGACTTTTTTATATTACCCCCAAACTCAAAATTAACAAATAATGAAATTTTATCATTATTGGTCTCTATCTTTTTTTTTTTTTTTTTAATGAAAAGGGGGAAATACTTCCCAAGTTTGCCTCTCTTGAGCCCTCCCCAAGCTTAGAAAGGGACTCTTGGCTTCATGCTTAATGGGATGCACAGGTGAAGTCAGACGGGGCAGTTAGACTCACGGAGTCAGTGCTGGGACTTAACAAAAGTAGGATGAACGTGGACTTGACAAATATTGACTTCCTCTCTTCCATCCGTTTATTTCCTTCCTTCTAGTCAGCCAGCAGTTATCAGCTGTCTGCTCTGCCTGCTCTAACCCTGGGCTGGGTTCTTGAAATACGGAGATAAGTGAGGCAACGATTCCCACCCTCATGTGGTGCAGAGCCTGGTGCAGGGCCCCTGGCAGAGGAACAGCTCTGGTCAGCTGCATCCAAGTCTCCCGATGCTGCTGAAGGAATGCCAGTGTGGGGGAAAGGGGTGGGCAATGCTGTCTGTAAAGAGGCAGCCTGGTGAAAAGCACATCAGATTTGGGGAGCACAGGTGGGTGAAGTTGGGGTGAGACTTGGCAGGTGGGGCAGGGGTCCCAGGTAGGGAAGAAACAGGAAGGTATCCCAAGGCCCTCAGCGGGGCATGGACCTCTGCTTCTAGGCTGTTCTTCAGTCACTCAGTCGTGTCCAACTCTTTGCAACCCATGGACTGCAGCACGCCAGGCCTCCCTGTCCTTCACCAACTCCCAGAGCTTGCTCAAACTCAGGTCCATTGAGTCAGTGATGCCATCCAACCGTCTCATGCTCTGTTGTCCCCTTCTCCTCCTGTCTTCAATCTTGTCCAGCATCAGAGTCTTTTCCAGTGAGTCAGTTCTTCACATCAGGTGGCCGAAGTATTGGAGCTTCAATTTCAGCTTCAGTCCTTCCGATGAATATTCAGGGTTGATTTTCTCTAGGATTGACTGGTTTGATCTCCTTGCTGTCCACAGGACAGTCTTCTCCAGCACCACAATTTGGAAACATCAGTTCATAGGCGCTCAGCCTTCTTTATGGTCTAACTCTCACATCCATAAACAACTACTGGAAAAACCATAGTGTCTTGAGTGTTCATTGAACTGATGTTGAAGCTCAAACTCCAATACTTTGGCCACCTGATGCAAAGAACTGACTCACTGGAAAAGACCCTGATGCTGGGAAAGATTGAGGGCAGGAGGAGAAGGGGACAACAGAGGATGAGATGGTTGGATGGCATCACCAACTCGATGGACATGAGTTTGGGTAAACTCCGGGAGTTGGTGATGGACAGGGAGGCCTGGGGTCCTGCAGTTCATAGAGTTGCAAAGACTTGGACATGACTGAGTGATTAAACTGAACTGAACTGAATTGAACTGAACACTATATAAATATTATTTGTTAGTAACATTAAGATAGTTGGAATTAACCAAACCTTTTTATGCTTAATTTTTCAATTGGATGTGCTGTATTTTCTTTATTTACAGCGAAGGACAGCGTAGCCTGGGCTACATGCAGTCCATGGGGTCACAAAGAGTCAGACACAGCAGCTGAACAATGACAACAATTTTCTTTATTTAAATATCAGAGTCATGTGATTTAATGCATTAAGAAACAGTAATTTTTCTAAACCAAGAAAAAGGGAAATGATTTTTTTTCTGATGTGAACAAAAACCTTAGGAATTTTAGTGAGAGATATTTAAGATAGGAAATATAGTCCATCTATTATGAAAACAAAGAATATCTAAGAAAGAATGTGCATCCCCCATTAAGTCTAATAATAGTCTGATGTAGGACTGTAGAAATATTTGCCAGTTTTTCTACTTTTGCTGTTAAGTTTCTGGATTTTCAATTCTTCACAGTCCATTCCTACTATCTTTCAGCCAGCACCTTTGTCAGTTCACCCATTCCAGATGTCACCCCAAACCCTACAATCTTAAAAATAAATCTATTCATAATTGCATTTCTCTTGCTTTTAGATTTTTTTTTCTTCTTAACCAAGGACTTTTTTATATTACCCCCAAACTCAAAATTAACAAATAATGAAATTTTATCATTATTGGTCTCTATCTTTTTTTTTTTTTTTTTAATGAAAAGGGGGAAATACTTCCCAAGTTTGCCTCTCTTGAGCCCTCCCCAAGCTTAGAAAGGGACTCTTGGCTTCATGCTTAATGGGATGCACAGGTGAAGTCAGACGGGGCAGTTAGACTCACGGAGTCAGTGCTGGGACTTAACAAAAGTAGGATGAACGTGGACTTGACAAATATTGACTTCCTCTCTTCCATCCGTTTATTTCCTTCCTTCTAGTCAGCCAGCAGTTATCAGCTGTCTGCTCTGCCTGCTCTAACCCTGGGCTGGGTTCTTGAAATACGGAGATAAGTGAGGCAACGATTCCCACCCTCATGTGGTGCAGAGCCTGGTGCAGGGCCCCTGGCAGAGGAACAGCTCTGGTCAGCTGCATCCAAGTCTCCCGATGCTGCTGAAGGAATGCCAGTGTGGGGGAAAGGGGTGGGCAATGCTGTCTGTAAAGAGGCAGCCTGGTGAAAAGCACATCAGATTTGGGGAGCACAGGTGGGTGAAGTTGGGGTGAGACTTGGCAGGTGGGGCAGGGGTCCCAGGTAGGGAAGAAACAGGAAGGTATCCCAAGGCCCTCAGCGGGGCATGGACCTCTGCTTCTAGGCTGTTCTTCAGTCACTCAGTCGTGTCCAACTCTTTGCAACCCATGGACTGCAGCACGCCAGGCCTCCCTGTCCTTCACCAACTCCCAGAGCTTGCTCAAACTCAGGTCCATTGAGTCAGTGATGCCATCCAACCGTCTCATGCTCTGTTGTCCCCTTCTCCTCCTGTCTTCAATCTTGTCCAGCATCAGAGTCTTTTCCAGTGAGTCAGTTCTTCACATCAGGTGGCCAAAGTATTGGAGCTTCAATTTCAGCTTCAGTCCTTCCGATGAATATTCAGGGTTGATTTTCTCTAGGATTGACTGGTTTGATCTCCTTGCTGTCCACAGGACAGTCTTCTCCAGCACCACAATTTGGAAACATCAGTTCATAGGCGCTCAGCCTTCTTTATGGTCTAACTCTCACATCCATAAACAACTACTGGAAAAACCATAGCTTTGACTATATGGATTTTAGGCGTTAGGAAACCAAGCAGGATTTTAAACAAGAAATCACATTGTTGGGTTTCCTCGGAGGATGGATTAGACGCGGAGGAAGGGGCTTATTATGATCCTAACCACGTATGTAATTTCTTCCATCCCTGCCTGGGGAACATAGTACAGTCCCGGTGCTTATGAGAGTCTTGCCAGACGAGATACGGTGGCACTTGGCATGTTTATAATATGTGAGACTGGAATGGAGTCGTGTGGATTCCATTCACGTCCTCTGAAATACCCATTGGCCCCAGTAGAGAGAGATGGCACAGAGACACCCAATCTCAGCGGATAAGGAGCCAAATCTCTTCAGTGTGAGAGGATCTTAATCTCAGGGAGTCTCTTCCCTCATCTCTGAGATCCTTAACACTGCCTCCGAAAAGCCCACCTAAACTCCACAGAGCTCATTATGAAAACAGCCCCTCACGTAGTGCTCCTGCCCTGAGTGTCTGGACCCGCAGTGAGCTGAGTGTTGATCTAGAGACACCCACGCCGTCTGGCTCCCTGGCAGATGGTGAGCTGCACAGGGGCTGGCACCTTCTCTTCCATGTTCTTCCCTGACACGGAGCCTGAGGCCGCAGGTGCCCTGGTGAAGGGGATTAGAGGCCTGCACATGAAGGTGTGGTTGGAGGGCTTCTCCTTCAAAAGAACACTTGTTTTCACTTAAAAATGTGTTAGAGGGTGGTCCTCCATCAGCCCTTTCCATCTCTGATCTCTAATACTAGTGTTAGAACACATGTTTTATTAGAGTGAATTATTGGGTAGCATTCAAATAATCAGCCAATTTTGGGGGTGCCAGAGTCTGCTGAATGAATGCTGAAAGATGTAAGCAGAGGAGCCCCAGCCAGTAGTGAGGGTCTTCTCAGGACCAAACCCCAAAGCACACAGAGAAGTGGAAAAATAAGGGGCCGCTGAGCTGCCTGCATTGGGTAGGCACAGAGGAGAACCAGTCCACTCAGCCAGCTGTGTGCCCACAGGGGTTCAGCAGCTCCAAGGAGGAGGAGCGGGGGCCAGCTGACAGGGGGCAAGGGCAGCTCTGACCCACAAGGGTCTGGCCCTGAGTTTGCCTTGACAAGCCCAAGAAGGGGCCACCCTCCCGGCAGGGCATGCATGTGGCCTGGGACATGGCCAGCCACCATGGGCAGCCCTGGGAGGAGGGGCTGGGACCACCTTTCAGGTGGGCATGACTTTTTGCAAGAGTCAGAATTTGGGAAGTAAGAACCCCCAAAACCATTTGTTTTTGACACCCTTAGCTAAAGGGAAGTTAAAACCACAGTCTTACTCAAAACAAGCAGAAGAGTATTTCAGACTGAGAGGAATTGCTCTAGATGTCATTGGAATGAGCGCGCTGCTTCACCCGGGTCAGAGTAGTTCAACTGCAAGTAGAATGGTAAGGCAGGTTTTCATGCCTTTCCTTGAGTAAGAATAACCTTGAGGGCACTTGTCCCAACCACAGAGGACTTAAAAAAGAAAAAGGGGAAAGGAAAGGAACACTGGCCCGGGTTTAATCTCCTCTCTCTTTAGGTTTCTTTTCTCGCTTGCTGGGGTCTCTCCTTGGGAAGTATGTTCCACTGTGTCCTCCCTTACAGCACACACGTGGGTGCTGGTGGCAGGACCCCTCCCGTCCCCCAGGCTGGCCTCGGGGGTCCCTGACCAGGAGCGGCTGCTGGAGTGGACATTGCTGTGGGGGACCCTGCACTCACGGTTCCCTCTGAGCTGCAATTTCAGTGCCCACTTCTGCTCCCCATCCAATTCCTCTGGTCAAAGTGCTGGGAAGTCGCATTTTCAGTCACCAGAAACAAGCCCCGGAGACATTACATTTGAGTCACCTGAGTTTTTTGTGAATAAGTGACGGGGAAAATCGTAGCGTCCTCTCTGGATATTGACCCATCTCTACCCGGTTTCCAAAAGAAGTTAGAGGCAAGGATCATTCAGGTTTTTAGACTAGAAACTAAGGGGAGTTCTACTCTGATGTTTCATGGAGAGAATTTTTAGATGGAAACTTTCCCTCGATCGATGGGCAGACAGAAGGAAGAAAGGACTCACTGGGCTCTGAAACAGGAAAGGAACGTTGGAGGAGATGCGTTTTAGGAAGTTCCTATCCTGGGTTTTTGGGACCGCTGCGGCCCCACCAGCCCCACACTGACTCACGTGCTCTCAACTCTGCTCTCTCCCTGTCCAACTTCACTCGGGCTGACCATCTTAGTTTTGTTAGGCCAATGCTTATTTACAAGATTTAAACGCTAGAGAAGGCAATGACAACCCACTCCAAGACTCTTGCCTGGAAAATCCCATGGACAGAGGAGCCTGGTAGGCTATAGTCCATGGAGTTGCGAAGAGTTGGACATGACTGAGCGACTGAGCGACTTCACTTTCATGCATTGGAGAAGGAAATGGCAACCCACTCCAGTGTTCTTGCCTGGAGAATTCCAGGGAAGGGGGAGCCTGGTGGGCTGCCATCAGTGGGGTCGCACAGAGTCGGACACAACTGAAGCGACTTAGCAGCAGCAGCAGCAAACGCTAGAAACAGATGACACACGCCACTTGCTTCGCTGTTCAGCGTGGCTATACTCGGCCGTGGCGGGAGGTGTGTGTGGGGGGTGGGGATGCTCGGCTGTGGGCCTAGGGTGGAATCTCAGAACCTGAGCCTCTCTGTGGATGGCAGTGACTCGGGGTTCAGGAGGTGGCCCTTCTGCTCCGGGACCTCCCTCCAGCCACTCCGAGCTCGCCGTGGCACCTCTGAAAGCGAGCCAGCCTTTGATCTCGCAAAAGACACGCCAGTTCTTTGACCAACAAAGGATATAAAACTAGCAAAGTGGAAGAAGTTAAAGTGAGTGCCAAAAACAAAACCCAAGGGCAGTTCTGTCACCTCAGAGGCCCTGAGAGAGGGATCACACCTGGCTCGGTGGCTTCTTGGTAGCACAGGATGATCACAGGAGGAGACGCTCCTGAGCGCCTGCCAGCTGCCGGCCACTGTTCCAGGCCTTTCGCACCCATCTCTCTTACCCCAAAGCGGCGAGGAGCTGGGAGCCCGGCACCCTAGTTCCTGGCCTGGGGTCACACAGTGACTCCGTGGAGCCCCTCTGCCACCCGGCGGGGTCCCCACCTCCCAACCCCTGGGGCTGTGGAGCCTCTCTCACAGCTGCTGGCTCCCCTGTGGTTTTACTTTGAGGAATCATGAGCCTCTAGAGAGTCTCGCCCACCCAACCACAGGCCTGTGTGGCCTCGGCCATCTCTCGCCACCGCCAAGCACGGGAGTCCCTGCGTCACAGGCTAAGTTGGCCTTCACACCCAGACGGTTGTGAAACGCTCGAGGTCTGTGCAAGTCAGGCGCCAGTTAATAAGCAGGACCATGACGATGGTTCTCAGCGTCCACCCCGGGGCTGCGCCATCTGCTGAGACCTGGGCCCCCGAGAATGGGCAGCAGCAGGAGGCACAGCCTCCTATGCGGCCATGGGCACCCCAACCGGCACTGTCCGCTGTGGGGTGATGGGGACCTTGTGGGAACCCCTCAGTGTCCTCCTTCTGGTTCTCTGATTATTTTCCTCGTACCCACCCCAAGCTTGCCATTGCATTTTTCTGGAGGTGTTTGTAGTTTGGGAAACTAAAGGAAACCCACAAGTACCCTTTCCTCGTGTTGTTCAGTTTTTAAATACTGCTGGAAGGAAAGATGCTAAAGCTGAAACTCCAGTACTTTGGCCACCTCATGCGAAGAGTTGACTCATTGGAAAAGACTCTGATGCTGGGAGGGTTTGGGGGCAGGAGGAGAAGGGGACGACCGAGGATGAGATGGCTGGATGGCATCACGGACTCGATGGATGTGAGTCTGAGTGAACTCTGAGAGATGGTAATGAACAGGGAGGCCTGGCGTGCTGTGATTCATGGGGTCTCAAAGAGTCGGACACGACTGAGCGACTGAGCAACTGAACTGAACCTGATTTCTACTTTCTGAGCTTTCTCCTCTGGTCAGAGTACCAGGTCATTCAGCAGTGCAAATTCTCTAATCACACTTGTCTCCTCACCCCCCAAGAAGTCCCAAAGACCCCAGAGCCAGCTTTAGGCAAGGGGCTGTGATGGCCAGCCAGCCGTGGCCTGCCCAGAGCCGTGGAGACCTGCAAAAAACCCAGCTCGGCTGTCAAAACCAGTGACGGCACGTGTGGTCAATGGTGTCTGGGAGAGAACGACCTCGGAGGCACCCTGGCGTGCACAGAACGGGTCTCTCCTCACCAGGACTTCGCCACCTCGGACGCAGCCCGGCCCACCCCAGACCCCAGCTGCTTTCCCTCTGGCCCCAGTGCCACGCATGCTCTGCTCTCTGTGGGGCGGCCTGTGCTCAGCATCTCCTCGATTCCAAACCAGATTCAGAGTCGCTGGACAGGAAACTCCAGCAGATGGAAGCTGTGGTCAGCGCCCTCCCCCAGTGCCAGTGCCAGACAAGGCTCTCGCGTCACCAGCTCCAGGTTATGAATCGTGATTTGCCGAACAGATGAATTTGTTCCTATTGCTGGGTGCGAAGAAGCAGCCAGGCCTTAAGTCCTAGAGGTGACAGCAAATGTGGCATTTGCCACACGTTTGTTCCCCGTCGTTGAAAACGTCCAAATCGTCGGCCCTGTGGTGTGTGTCCACGGGTAAGGGACACGGCAGAGAGGGAGCTGCCCACCTCCTCACTGGGCCACGTTGACTCCATTAAAGATCATGGTCCTTAACTGGAAGTCACGGAATAAGCATCGTGAAAGGTTATGTCGATCCAGTAGTGGAAATAGCCCGGTGGGGCTACCTGCACCAGTGAGGTAGCTGTGCCCTGATGACCACACGTCCAGCACACTTCCTGTGGCCCTTCTCCCTGAGTGACACTCAGTGTGAAAGGCCCCCCAAGGAAAAGGGAAAAGTGTGGATCCTGAGAACAGACATGTCACGTCTGGCAGGAGCCTGAGACAGATGATGGAGCAGACACTTGTGGAGGAAAAGGGCCTTGTGGTCTGAAGGCCCCCACACCGCTCTCCTGTTGACACAGGATGCCACCAAGACACGTGCACCTCTCATCCCCTTGAGAGGGATGTTGATGACATCGCAACGGATAATAACACCGAGTCTGAAACTGGTGAAAATGCAAAAAGATTGTTGACTAAGCCACCTGGGTAGAAAGGGGCGGGCTCTGGTGAGTTCTGGGCTCGCCTCTGATCTTGTTTGCTTGGCGTTTACCTTGAGTGACTTGTTCATTTGCTAATCAGATGGGGATGATATCCGTTTGAGGGAGCTGACTAATACTGTCGAGGACAGAATTTAAGCCGAGGGCAGTTTCGGTTACTAGACAGTGATCAGAAGTTTGACAGCGCCCAATCCTAGACCTGGACGAGCGGATTAAACTCACCCAGAGCCCAGAGGCGTAGCTTGAGCACATTTCGCTCAGTTTATTGCAGGCCCAGCATCACTCACCGCCCCAGAATGCTGTCATTACACACGCAGGGCATGTGTGCATGCACACACACACGTGCATGCTCACTGTGCCAAGGCTGGAAATCACAGGAAGGCGCACTCTGCCCTGGGCACACCATGCCAGCAGCACCATATCCTGCAGCAGTAGAAACGGGCAAGCGCTGACGGCAGGGGCAGGCCGGACAGTGCTGGACCCTGAGACGCGGGCATGGGCAGAGGCCCCAGGCCCTGACCATGATAAGGAGGAGCCACCCGCCCGGGCCCAGCCACGAGGAGTGCAGGACAGAGGTTGGCAGGACCACGAGGTGCCCACTCTGGATTCATCCTCGGCTGGGGGACTCGGGAAAGGCTAAGGGGCCCTGAGACCATTGGGACAGAGATGAGCTAACCAGGTGGGAGACACGGAGCCACACAGCTAGGAGGGACCAGGAGCAAGAGGGGAGGACCCTGGAGGCCTCACACAGAGAAGGAAACGGGGCATTTCCTGTGGCTTCAAAAGCAGATCAAGGCCTTGGAAGCCCCACAGGTGACAAGCAGTGAGACCCAGATGGGCCTCCTTGAGGAAGAGCCTTCTGTCCCAGCCAGCAAGTGGCAGAGTGTTCCTGAAACTCCGGAAACGGCTGTTCCTCTCCGAGGGGAGATGGAAGCAGAGCCCCCGCCTCTGCCCACACCAGCCATCAGGGCCTGAGCCCAAAGATTGAGCTGGAAATGGGCCACCGGGCTCCTCCCCAAGGTTGACCCTTCAGGGGCATGTGTGGAGGGTGGGGAACCAGAATGAGGTTCCTTGGAGGGAAGCACCTCACCATGCGCTTCGTTTTTAATCTTGGCCTTAACCCACTGATGAGGGGTCCCAGCCTCAGTTTGAGAAACACCAGCTGGAGCCCCAGCTTCTAAAAAGTGTGCCTCGTTTCCTCCCAGCTGGGTTAACCTCTTCGCAAGCCTCTTGATGAGGGTGAAAGAGGAGAGTGAGAAAGCTGGCTTAAAACTCAGTATTCAAAAACTAAGATCATGGTAGCCAGCCCAATCACTTCATGGCAAATAGAAGGGGAAAAAGTGGAAGCAGAGACAGATTTTCTTTTCTTGGGTCCAAAATCACTGTTGACAGTGACTGCAGCCATGAGAGATGCTTGCTCCTTGGAAGGAAAGCTATGATAAACCTAGACAGTGTATTAAAAAGCAGAGACATCATTTTGCCGACAAAGGTCCACCTAGTCAAAGCTATGGTTTTTCCAGTAGTCATGTTCAGATGTGAGAGCTGGGCCATAAAGAAGGCTGAGTGCTGAAGAATTGATGCTTTTGAATTATGGTGCTGGAGAAGACTTTTGAGAATCCCTTGGACAGCAAGGAGATTCAACCAGACAATCCTAAAGAAAATCAACCCTGAATATTCATTGGAAGGATTGATGCTGAAGCTCTAATACTTTGGCCACCTGATGTGAAGAGCTGACTTCATTGGAAAAGACCCTAATGCTGGGAAAAATTGAAGGCGAAAGAAGGGGGCAGCAAAGGATGAGATGGTTGGAGGCATCACTGACTCGATGGACGTGAGTTTGAGCAAACTCTAGGAGAGAGTGGAAGACAGAGGCACCCGATATGCTGCATGCAGCCCCTGAGGTCACAACTTAGTGACTGAACAGCAACAAAAGGTTCCTTGAGGGCCCAGGAACCTGGGATCTCAGTGGTTCTGGCCCACTCAGCTGTGCACCTCCTTCCTCACTCGCCCCGCCCTCCCCACTCGCCCCGCCCACACCCTCCTCCGCAGGGGAAGGAGGGGCGGCAGGGCTCTGACCTCTGTGTACCCCCTGGGCATCGCGTTCTTTGGAAAGGAGGTTAGAAGTGGTGACTAAGTCCCCAGTCCCTCGTCAACTTACACCTTGTTGAAAATCTGAATATTTGGAAGAGTATCACTTTTCAATATATGTTATTGCAAATGTAGTTTATTTCCAAATAAGTTAAAAAAAAGAAAAGACCCCTGCGGCTAGTCCAGGGTCCTAAATGTTTCTGTAATACATTTTCAAGTGGGAAAACAGGTCACAAGGAATAAACCAATAACCCTGCCGTTTCAACCTTGGAGACCGCCTGTATGTAAGAGCACAGGAAACCTCTGCATGCACAGCTTCAGGATTTCCTCCCTGGCTCTAGCTGCCGCCTCCGCGTGGCTGTGCCTGGACTTCATACCTTCTGCCGGTGGGGACTCCGGGGGCGCTGCCCTGCTGGGAGAGGCTGTGGGGTGGGCACCCCAAGGCCGTGCTCTGCCTGAGCCACGCCGGGAGCTCCAAGGCGTGTGTACCGTCAGTCCACCAGCATCAGGAATAAAGCCCCAGTTAAGCAGCTGTTCACCTGCTCCGGGAAATGCGGCTGGGGTGTTATTCTTCAGGAATCCAATTTGACCCTGAAGGCCTGTGCGTGGGGCTGCTGGTATGACCTGCCACCCAACCCCCACCCCAGGCCCGGGCCCACAGCGCAGCCACCCTCGTCCTGGCAGGTCACTGACCCTCAGGAGCCCCCTTCCTTGTCCTGAAAGTGAGGATTCAGTGAGAAAATGCATATCTGTGGACCATATATAGTGAGCACCTGAAAACGGGTCCGTTGTCGTTTCATAAACATCAGCTTTCACACTAAATGAAAGGGTAGTTTATTTTTTCTTTAACCTGAAAATCTCACGAGGAGCATTAAAACTCGCACGAGGAACATCATGGGGCTGGTGGATCGGTGGCAATGTGGTCAGCCTCTTCATCAGACTTCCGGTTTTGTTTCTGTTTTCAGGTCGCCCGGCTCATGGAGATGGGATTTTCCAGGGGCGACGCGTTGGAAGCCCTGAGAGCTTCCAATAACGACCTTAACGTGGCCACCCACTTCCTGCTGCAGCACTGAGGGTCCCGGCCGACGACACAGGGACTGGCAGGCTGCTGGCCTCAGCAGGCGCAGCCCAGGACGGCATGATGGCTGGAGCCAAGTCCCGGCTGTCTTCCTGGGCACAGGGGGACCCTGCCGCTCCCTCCCTTAATTCCAAGATCAGTTACCATTAAGTATCCAAAATAAGTTGCCATTAAAATAGCATGCCTTTTCTATCTTTATTTTTTTATGGAGTATTTCCCTTGCTCTGGAGAATCATCACTTATTCCTAATGTGTTTAAAATGCACTCAAATTGCAGGTTTCAGGAAGAGGGGAATAGCGCTGCAGATGGGAAACCACTGCTGCTGTGATATCCTTTCTACTGTAACGGATCTTTCTACATTGTATCAGATCATTTGTGCCAGAAAGAGGGCTGTTATTCAGACAGCACCTGTCAGATTTTCCCCGTCAAATTTGCTTTCAAACTCCAGTGGCTGTTCAGGGTCTTCATTCCCCCAGAGCCAGCAGTTCATAGCTGCAGAGCTGGCCAGGCCCGCCGACGAGGGAGGGAGAGGGAACTTAAACCCTCCTCCGCCCGTTCTACCCAGCTCCAGTCCAGGGGATTTGTCCCAGCTACTCCCCACTTCCATTAAAAAAAAAAAAAAAAGAATTATCAGATACCAGCTTGCAGTTCTGGAAGACTCCATGAAACTTCACTGGGGTGAATTTTGCTTAGAATATCCCCAGTTAGACACTTGGGCTGGGAGTAAAAATGAGACAAAGAGAAATCAAGAAGAGAGGGCTTCCTCGAGGAGTACAGGCTGCCCTAGCTGCAGGGCCAACCCCTCTAGAAGCAGATTCCCACTGGCCCAGGGGTGACCGGATGTCAGCGTGGGGCAGAGAAGACTGACCCCACCACAGGGAGGAGGGGGAGGCCAGAGCAGACGAGCCTGGAAAGACTAAAGCAGGTGACTGTTAAGATTTAAAGAAACTTGCAACGATTGTTCTGCAAAGCCAGCAGAAGTGTTTCAAACTGATGCAAATTTAGACATGCGTGGTACTTAACAATAAAGTTTTTAATGTGTTTTCCTTTTTGGTGTTTTTTTTTTTTTTTTAAGAGTTAACCTAAATAAAACTTTGTTCTAGGCTATGCTATTCTTTACCAGCAAAAAAAAATTTTTTAACCAGACTGC
Organism: Cephalophus harveyi; assembly: GCA_006410635.1. Taxonomy (NCBI): domain Eukaryota; kingdom Metazoa; phylum Chordata; class Mammalia; order Artiodactyla; family Bovidae; genus Cephalophus; species Cephalophus harveyi. Next base: position 457,209 of record SJYT01047084.1, on the reverse strand, counting down.
TCGTCTTTCTGGAGAAGATTGGGGTCTGTTATTTGAAGTGAGAGGAGCTCTTTGGTGCCTGTAAATTAGGACTGGCCCCTGCGAGACCCCCTCCTGAGGCTTGCCAGGGCCATCAGGCTGCTCACAACAGGGGCTGAGGTGACTCTGGGAGCCTAGCTGGTCCCAAGGAGAGGCCAACTCGGTGAGTGTCCACGTCTCAGATTGTAGGGACAGTCAACAGTGCAGGGATGTCCTCGACCACAGTCACTGACAGAGCTCAACCAGAGGGCCTGAGAGGGCCGATTCGTGTGTCACCTCCATGGCAAATCTAAACCCCCAACTCTGGGCTTCCAGTGCAAACAGGTCACAGGAAAGGAGCACCCGTGTCCAAAAACACACCGTCTCCTGAGCTCCTCCTCCCTTCCAGGCAGCGCCTAGTGAAGTAAAACCAAACCAGAGGCAAAATTCTCATCGAGTCTTTCCACCACCTCTCTCCCAGAGGATGGGGAGCTGAGAGCCCACTGCCGGGATCCTAAGGTGAGGCCTGAATTTTAAAAAAGACTCACCACCCCCAAGCTCCTGTTTGCTTACTTGTCAGGATTCCTTTCTAATGAGAGAAGGAATGAGAGCACCTTGGGCAGCTGAGAGGAGCCCCGGGCACCCGCTGCTTCAGCCCTTCGCCAGAAACTTAAGTCCACGAGGTCGGGTGACTGCTCAGGTTTGCCCTAGCTTTGTTGCAGGGAGAAGTCGATACTGACACCGTGTTGGAGCTGTTTCTTCAACTTCCTTTCCATTGCTTTTTGTTACTATAATCCTATATATAATGGCCTGCCTCAGAGAATCCTGCCCCTCTGCCTGACTGTTAAAAGTGCCTTTATTCAGGACCCTGTCTACCTGGGAGGAAGGAAGAAATTAATACATCCCCCTGCCTGAGGCTTACCATTCCAGGAGATATCTTGGAGATTAAATGGCCTTTTTGTTTCCTCACCTTCCTTCCCTTCCCCCTGCCACCCGAATCTCTGATTCATAAAAGAACCTGGCATCCTGACCCCGACAGGACGGTTATCTTGATACATCAGTCTGTCATCTTCTCTGTCAGCAGGCTCGCTGAATAAAGTATTCCTTGCCTCAGCGCCTCGTCTCTGGGATCCACTGGCCGGGGATTCAGTAACAGCTTCTTTCAGCCTATTTTCCAGTTCCCTGCAGCTGCCAAGGTCTCACCTTTGCACTGGTGACCCTTTATTTTGCATCCTTTTCCTGCAGCTTCCAGGCCATTGTCCCCCTTCATCCATCACCAACCCTCGAGGATATTCCTGTCCCCACACACACCCTTCACGTCTGACTTGACTCCCAGACGAGTTTCTGTGTGTGACTGCGGTTCCCACCACTGATCTTTTGCTTCCAGCAGTTTGTCGCTGACAGCACCTGATGCCCGAGTGTGAGTTCCTGAAGACACCCACGCCTCTTGTCAAGACACCTCGAAGTCTCAGGCTGATGGCACCCCTCAAGGACCCCTCTTGGAGTCACACATGGGGATGCATGGCAGAGGGGTGCGTCAGGGAGCCATTTGGCTTGGTTTCTTTTGTTGTTTACTTGCTAAGTCCTGTCCAACTCTTTGTGACCCCATGTACCATAACCCTCCAGACTCCTCTGTCCAGGCAAGAATAATGGAGTGGATTGCCAAGGTCTAGAAAATATCATGTTGGTTCTGAATTTTGTGCAAAAGGCAACAGATTGGGCCTAAATTTCAAGTGAGCAGATTCCAGACTGTAAGAGAAGGAAGAAAGTTGTCTATAGTGAACCACCCCCTCCCCTTCCCAAATAAAGGAAAACCTGCCTTCGAAGTCCTGACTCCTAAGCCTAGACTGAGTTTTGGATTCAAAATGTTTCTTTTCTTAATCATGTCACCCCGCCCCATAGTGTCTCCAGCTCTGGCTGCTCCAGACCTGGCGTCCAGCTGGGAAATTCCAGCCCCCATGTAGCCTGCAGTGTCAGTGGGAGCAGAGAAGGAAAATCTCACGTGTTCCACCTCCAGCCTTTCCCCTGGGGACCGTCCTGACTGCCTGCCTCCTGCCCCAGTCTCCCCAGCTCCAACCACATCACAGGGCCCGCGGCTCCTCCCTGTGTGCTGGCGGCCTTGCTCTCTGTATGGAGAAGGGGCAGGGAAACCCTCTCTTTCTGTGTGGGACCGGGATTCCTCCTGTGGGGTCAGAATTCTCTTCCCAAACCACTGACTGTGTCCAAGGCCACCCAGCTATCCCCAGGCTGCTCCCAACTGCCCCATCCCGGGCTCCTGAGAAACCACAGCTGCTCTCGTAACAGGCCCAACATTCGAGGTCAGGATGTTGACCCCCAGACTTCCAGGAGCATTGCTGGCAATACAGTGTCTCCCCTGAGATTAAATTGTTATTAAGGACAAGTCTCCATTTTTCCGGGTGGCCAGGTAGAGCCTAAACAGCAGACTGGACTTGACGTTTCTGGGTGTCCTTAACCAGGAGGCCTGGGTTCCTGTGGGGCCGGTGCCTAGAGCCTTTGTAAACCCTGCCTCTGAACTGAGCCCTTGAGTTCGATGAAGGTGGTGGCTGTCAGGTAACCCCTGCAACGCCCTCCCTCTCTTCCAGGCTGAAGGTGAAGAGGATTGTCAGAAGGACACGGGGAACCCAGGGGCGGGGGACAGCAGCCTGTGTCGTGGTGGGAACGGGGTCCCAGCTCCCTGCTCATCAGTCACTTCTGGTCCCCCTGCCCCTGCAGAGAGGTGCTGGGCCCCCCAAGAGGGCAGTGGGGGAGCCCAGCCCAGGTGGCTGACTTTTCTGCTCTATAAGATTGCCATTTCCTTTCTTCACAGGGACTCACAGCCGGCTTGCTATCCTGAGGGTTGTGTGAGTGGAGTTTTTAGTGTAACTCTAGGTACTGAGTTTCCTCAGAAGTACTGCACTGTGTCTAAACATTGCTCAGCCTAGTACTTCTGTGCAGGTTTTGTAAAACCCTTATTTCAGTAGACTGTACTTGACCCCAGTCTTTCCTATGCATCAGGCTACCAGGGTCAGAGGTCTCTTCAAACCCCTCAGCAGGCTGGGTTCTATCTAGTTCAAATCTGCACAGAGATAAATATGACATCAACACCTGCTGGTGACTTAAGGACCAGTTTAAAGGGGAAGCATGCTTGACCTCCAGCCCTGCTTCCCTCCCTGGAGGACAGAGGGGCGGGGCAGAAAGCTGTCCTATCAGATGATTGGTTCTCCCAGCGATCAGCCCCCATCCTTAGGTGCTTCCAAAAATCACCTTGTTCACATAATAAAACACACCTACATGATTCTCTGCACTTACAGAATTACAAGGTTTAGGAGCTGGGAGCCAGGAACTGTAGATGAAGACCAAATATATATGAGAAAGAATTCTGGTCATCTGAGTGACCAAATATTTATTATGAAAGCTTTTGAACCATGGTGCTGGAGAAGACTCGAGAGCCCCTTGGACTGCAAGGAGATAAAACCAGTCAATCCTAAAGGAAATCAGTCCTGAATATTCATTGGAAGGTCTGATGCTGAAGCTCCAAAGTTTGGCCACCTGATGCAAAGAGCCCACTCACTAGAAAAGACCCTGATGCTGGGAAAGATTGAAGGCAGGAGGAGAAGGGGATGACAGGATGAGATGGTTGGATGGAATCACTGACTCAATGGATATGAGTTTAAACAAACTCCAGGGAATAGTGAAAGACAAGGAAACCTGGTGTGCTGCAGTCCATGGGGTCGCAAAGAGTCAGGCACAACTTAGCAACTGAACAACAACAAATGAATCACAATATTGCATCACAATTTTTAGTACAAATGCCACCTGCCAGAAGCCTTGTTGTCCTAGACTGAGAAGCAGTGGTTAGTCAATTGACATTGAAAAGTTGGGTAAACTACAACTCATTTTTGTTTGAAGTATGATTCCCAAGCTCTCTTGCAAAAATAAAAAGTAGATTTCTGCTAATGAATCAAGCAGACATTTAACCTTTTGACATAGGCATATGAGAGATCTGATACGCAGGTCAAGAATCAAATCTCCTGTCTGAAGCCCTTGAGCTATGTAACTTAATATTTGGATACTTGACAATTTGTTTCTTTATGTAATTTATAAAATGGTGATATGTATTGATATTAGCTCAGCCATATATGTATACTGTCCAGGAACATTTGGTTATAGTTCTGTGGAAGAAATAATTTTGTCAGTGTTCACCAGCTTGTAAAAATCTAGTGTGAGAGCTTAAATATTAAATAAATGCATGCATGCTCAGTCATGTCTGACTCTTTGTGACCCCATGGACTGTAGCCCACCAGGCTCCTCTGTCCATGGAATTTTCCAAGCAAGAATCTGGAGTGGGTTACCATTTCCTTCTCCATTAAATGAATAATAAAATGGAAAAAAAAAGTTGGATAAACTGCAGAACACACACACAGATGGGGCCTGATTTAACAATGGTTTGGCTTGTAATTTGTTGACTTTATGATGGTATGAAAGTGATACCCATTCAGTGGAAACTGTACTTAGGATTTCAGAGTTTGATCTTTTCCTGGCTGCTGAGGTTCTCTTCAGTCCGGCCCTCCTTGGTAATGCTGGGAGTGGCAGGTGCAGACCCCCATCGGCCACGAGGTCACAGGTCAACAACCATTCTGCACCCAGACAACCATTCTGTTTTGCGCTGCCAGCTCAGAATTCAATAAATTACACGAGATGCTCAACACTTCTTTAAAAAATAGGTTTGTGTTAGATGATCCTGCCCAGATGTAAGCTAGTGTAAGTGTTCTGAGCACATTTAAGGTAGGCTGGGCTAAACTGTGATGTTTGGTGGGTTATGTGTATTAATGCATTTCAGCTTATACTTTGAACTTAGAGTGACTCATCAGGCTTACTGGGTGGCGCTAGTGGTAAAGAACCAGGCTGCCATCGCAGGAGATGTAAGAGGTTCAATCCCTGGGTCATTGGGAAGATCCCCTGGAGGAGGGAGGGCATGGCAACCCACTCCAGGATTCTTGCCTGGAGAATTTCATGGACAGAGGAGCCTGGTGGGCTATAGTCCATTGGGTCATAGAGTCAGACACGACTAAAGCACCTTAGCACACATACATATGCATATAATATATATATATATATACATACACACAAACAGGAGCCCATATATTAAATATTTTAAGTTAAAACATGTCAATGGTGTTAATGTCACTAAGGCCTTTTTAAAAATTGTCATTATACTGATTAGAAATGTGTGTCTTTCATAATCCACACCCACATTGCATCGCTTATGAGTTCCAGTTTGGATTTTTTTTTTTTAATTGAAGTTAGCCCCAGAACTCAGCAAAGCAATCGGATCACGTGTCATCTTGGTTTTCTTCATTTTTCCGAATGACCTATAAATGTTACACTCTCGCCTGTCATGACAGCGTTTTTGTTTTGTAAGCAATTCACCTTCACCAAACTTCCCAAAGCATTTAACTTAGTTCTTACAACAACAGCTCTTTCTTTTTGCCTTTATACTTCATTGGTTTATGTAATAATGATTTAATTTTGATAACAACTGATGCGAGAAGCTTTGGGAAAAAACACAGCTGTGTCTTGGGGAGCCCAGAGCCCCACTTGTGGGCACAGAAGACCAGGAGCTGGGCAGAAGCCACCAGCCACAAGCAGGCAGTGTGCGGCCCGTGACCCTCAGACCCACAGGGCTCCTGAGATGGCTGAGTGAGTTCTGCTAAGAGGGTGTCTATCGTGGCATCAGTAGTGAGTAAGTAGGACTTGCCTGGTGGTCCAGTGGCTAAGAATCCTTGCAATACAGGGGACTCAGGTTCAATCCCTAGTTGGGGAACTAAGATCCCACCACCCATGGAACAACTAAGCTCTCACGATACAACCAGAGAGCCTGTGCGCTGCAACTAAAGATCCCACATGACCAAGACCCAGCACAGCCAAATAAATAAACAGAGGGGAAACAAAGGGGGAGAAATAAAATATTAAAACAAAGAAAGAACAGCAAGAAGTTCATAAAGATTGGGAACATTGCCAAAGAGTTCTCCCAAAGGGCGGCAACAAGAAAGTTTAGGGGCCTCTGCCCCCGATTTCTTATCCAGCTGCCTCGATGGCCCCCACCCTCACTGAGCTGGAGCAAATGAGTGACAGCGTGTTACCAGTTCCAGTGTCCCCATCAGGAGGGATTCCTGTGGCCTGAGGTGTGACCCCACCTTCAGGGTTGGGGTCTCCATGGGGAACCCGGCCCATCTGAACCTGGCCACCCACAAGCCCATACATGCCAGAGGGACTTCACCTCTGTGTTGGCCCTGTGCACCGTGGCATGGCGAGGAGAGAGAAAACTGCAGTGAAAGCTGGACTGTGGTTAGCTTGCGGTGGGTGGTAGTGCCAATGGAGCCGGGATTCTGAGTGCAAATACGCTTTCTGGGGAAAGCTGACAGCCAGAGGGACATTTGGGCATCTATCAGCTCCATTTCTGAAACTCTCCATTCTTCCTTCTTAAAGCTGTCAAGTGATTAAGTCATCAGGAGACCCTCCACCCAAGGGCAGAACCTTCCAGACACCTCCACGGGTAGTTCCCAGAATGGGACCCAGGGACCTCGTTATAGAGCCCCCATCCACAGGGCCCACCCCCACCCACCAGCCCTACACCTTCCTCTGGACTAAGCTCCCTCATGCAGAGTGAGGGGACCCTCTGAGGGGGTCACTCTGATGCTTCCATTTTGACATGCAGTTATTTTGATTGGGGCTGCAAAACAAACCGTGGCAGTTGACCTTTTTTTTAGACCAACTAGTATTTAAGCAGACCCCTCTTACTCCTTCCTCCAAGTCTCACTTTGCTCATGGAACTCTGATGTGGTATCACAGGGGCTTACAGGAGGGGTCAGGGATGGGCTGAGACTCTTTCAGAGAAGAGTGGAAAGAGAGGTGCTCAGATATGGGTGGGAGTTAAAAGCTGGATCCCCAAATAAGATCAAGTCCTAACCCCCACCCCCATACTTATGAATATGACCTTAATTGGAAATAGGTGTAATCAAATTCAGATGAGGTCATTAGGGTGGAGAAGACTTTTGAGAGTCCCCTGGACTACACAGAGCTCAAACCAGTCCATCCTAAAGGAAATCAACCTTGAATATTCATTGGAAAGGCTGATGTTGAAGCTCCAATACTTTGGCCACTTGATGTGAAGAGCTGATTTCATTGGAAAAGACCTTGATGCTGGGAAAGATTGAAGACAAAAGGGGATGACAGAGGATGAGATGGTTGGATGGCGTCACTGATTCAGTGGACATGAGTTTGAGCAAACTCCAGGAGAAAGTGAAGAACAGGGAAGCCTGCTGTGCTACAGTCCATGGGGTCGCAAAGAGTCAGACACAACTTAGCAACTCAACAACAACAACAAATCCAAGGTGACTGGTGTCCTTAGGAAAAGAAGAAAATGCCACGTGAAGATGGAGACACACAGGGAGAAAACCAGGTGAAGATGGAGACAGAGATGGGGGTGATGTTTCACAAGCCAAGGAGCGCCAGTAACTGCCAGCAAAGCGCCAGGAGCCAGGAGAGGCCTAGGTCAGTCTCCCTCGCAGCTCGAGAAGGAACCAGCCCTACTGACCCCTTGACTTTGAACTTTTAGCCTCCAGAACAAGAGCATATATTTTTGTTGGTTTAAGTCACCAGATTGATGATGCTTCATTATTGCCTCCCCATGGGGGAGGGTTAAGGAGTCCATGGGGGGAGGACTGGGGGGTTCCATGGGGTGGGGGGAAGGCTGGCGGTGCCCTTGGTGGTGCCCGTGAGGTGGGGGGAGCGCAGAGGTCGTGAGCAGGTTGGGCTGGACCCGTGTGGCTGAGACAAATCTCACGCTGACCCCAGTGCCCCCGCACTTTGGTAGGCAAATACGTGTTTTATTTCACAAAAAATTCAAAATCGCCCAAGTGGAAATGATCTGTGTTGCGTTTAAACTCAAGAAAGTGCCATGAAAGGTTTGTTTTGACCGAATGCAAATAACACTCGGCGTGCATATGCACTTTCTGACACACACACTGAAAAATGAACGCTCATGCCCACGTTCTTGTCCTTCTTCCTTCCCCCAGACTGTCCCTGCTCACACACGTGATACAGGAATGTGTACCCTCTGCGCCAGATCAGACTGTTCCTACAAAAGTGATCACCCAGTCCCTCACCCCCATTCCCCCACCCCAGAGGCTGCCAGGCCAATAACTTGAAGGGTGTCTTCCTCTCGTTTTCTTACTTTGTCGGGAAAACCTTGGCATTTTTGCAAACGTTAACTCTAAGCTTTTCGAAATTTTGGTTTTTGAGGGGAGGGGTAATTTTTTGCTCTTTACAACAATTTGCCTCCCCAAATCAGAAACCTTGTCCAAACTGTGACTCTAGTGCTCAGCCAATGATACTTCTGGTCATGACTGCATTTGATGTGAAAATACTCTTTTCCCAGAAGAAAGTGCATACCCTTCAGAGGCCAAGGACCAAGCAGTGTTTATTAGAATACATGAGAGGTGCACACTGTGTGCTAAGTCGCTTCAGCTGAGTCCAACTCTTTGCAATCCCGTGGACTGTAGCCCACCAGGCTCCTCTGTCCATGGAATTCTCCAGGCAACGATACTGGAGTGGGTAGCCTTTCCCTTCTCCAGGGGATCTTCGCAACCCAGGGATTGAACGCAGGTCTCCGGCAGTGCAGGCAGAATCTTTACCAGCTGAGCCACCGGGGAAGCCCCAGAAGTAGGTGTGCAGCAAAGCTAATGAATGCCCGCTTCAGAGCTCCTCACTCACCTTCCACGACCTTGTACCTAACTTTGCATCTATGGTTTTGTATTCTTTTCCTTAAAGAACCCAATCCCCAAATTGTACAAGCTTGGGATCCTCCCCCCTGACCCCCAGGTGCAGTATGAGAGCCCATCACCTCTTAGACTTCATTCTCCTCCAAGGGCAAGGAGCCTCCTGTCTGGTTGATACTTTGTGTTTCTGAGGAAGCTTTTCCCTGCGGGGAGGACGGAGATGGTGATGCTTTGAGTTTCAGAAAGTGGCGGAGCCATTTCCTGTAACGCGAGGACGCGAAGAAGTAAGCGATGGGGTCGATGCTGCAGTTCAAGTTCATGAGGCAGACGGTGAGCTGCAGGCACAGTTTGAAAACCCTCTGCTCGGGGCAGGTGGGCTGGCGGAGCATCTTTGTCACCATGAACTGGATGACGTGGAGGTGGTAGGGGATAAAGCACACGACCACGGCCACCAGCACCACCAGCGTGAGCAGGCAGGCCCTGCGGTGGTGGCCCCTCCGGCTTGTCAGGGGGTTGTCCCGGGCTGTCCTGCACAGCTTGACGGTGATCTTCACGTAGCAGAAGAGGATGACAGCCACCGGCCCGCAGAAGCTCAGAGCGGAGGTCACCAGGACCATGACGGGCAGCGTGAACACCCGCTGGACGCTGTCGTACTCCATGCAGGTCAGCCTGCCAGTCAGGCGCGTGGTCATGGTGAACCCGAGCAGGGGCGCCGTCTGCAGCATCGCCAGGACCCACACAGCCGCGCAGATGAGCTGGGCCCGCCCGGGCTCACGCAGCCGGGGACACTGGTGGGCGTGGACCACAGCCAAGTAGCGGTCCACGCTCACGCACGTCATCAGGTAGATGCCCGAGTAGGTGTTCACGAAGAAGATGAAGGCCGTCAGCCTGCAGAGCCCCTCCCCAAAAGGCCAGTGGAAGTCCAGCAAGAAGTAGGTGATCTTTCCGGGCAAGGTCAGGGCGAACAGGAGGTCGGACACTGCCAGGTGGACCAGGAAGACATCTGTCGAGTTGATCTTCTTGTCCTTTTGATAGGCCAGGCGAAGGGCCAGGACATTTCCCAGGACGGCAAAGATTAAGAGGGCCGTGTAGAACAGAGAAAGCATCACACTGGCCACCCGGGGCGGGTGGTGGGGAAGGCAGGAGTTGGTGTGGTGGACGAGGCTGCTTGGGTCAGCCGTGCTTGAAGCCATGTCATAGAGGTCCTTGGGAAGACAAGAAAATTCAATGTAGTATTGTATCTCAGGGTTGCACCTCTAATATGTTGTTGTTGTTATTGCACTCAGTCATGGCCGACTCTTGTGACCCCATGGGCTGTAGCCCGCCAGGCAAATCTGTCCTGGGATTTTCTAGGCAAGAATACTGCAGTGGGGTTACTATTTCTTCCTCCAGGGGACCCTCCCACCTCAGGAATCAAACCCGTGTCTCCTGCATTGCAGGTAGAATCTTTACCATTGAGCCGCTAGGGAAGCCCTCACCCCTAATACAGTTACACTCCATAATCTGCTGAAACCACATGCCCGTGAACAGTATCTCTCTTTTTTTTTAAAAAAAAAAAAACATAAAATCATAATAAATAAAATCATAAATCTTTAAAAACATAAAATCATAACTCAGACCTGGAAGGGTAGGATGGGGGGCCAAGGAGGGCGGCTCAGGAGGGAAGGGACATACGTACGCGCACAGCTGACTCACTTTGTTGTGTAGCAGAAACTAACACAACATTGTAAAGCAATTGTCCTCCAATAATACAATTTTTTAAAAAGTCACAACTCAGCATGCCTGCTTCCGAACTTTAATGAGATCATATACTATGTATTCTATGGACTACCAAACCACCTTACCTGCCTCCTGAGAAATCTATATGCAGGTCAAGAAGCAACAGTTAGAACAGGACATGGAACAACAGACAGGTTCCAAATTGGGAAAGGAGTACATTAAGACTGTATATTGTCACCCTGCTTATTTAACTTCTATGCAGAGTACATCATGCGGAATGCTGGGCTGGATGAAGCACAAGCTGGAACCAAGACTGCCGGGAGAAACATCAATAACCTCAGATATGCAGATGACACCACCTGGCAGAAAGCGAAGAGGAACTGAAGAGCCTTTTGATGAAAATAAAAGAGGAGAGTGAAAAAGTTGGCTAAAGCTCAACATTCAGAAAACTAAGATCATGGCATCCAGTCCCATCACTTCATGGGAAATAGATGGGGTAACAGTGGAAACAGTGGCTGACTTTATTTTTCTGGGCTCCAAAATCACTGCAAATGGTGACTGCCGCCATGAAATTAAAAGATGCTTGCTCCTTGGAAGGAAAGTTATGACCAACCTAGACAGCATATTAAAAAGCAGAGACATTACTTTGCTGACAAAGGTCCATCTAGTCAAAGCTATGGTTTTTCCAGTAGTCATGTATGGATGTGAGAGTTGGACTATAAAGAAAGCTGAGCACCAAGGAATTGATGCTTTTGAACTGTGGTGTTGGAGAAGACTCTTGAGAGTCCCTTGGACAGCAAGGAGATTCAACCAGTCTATCCTAAAGGAAATCGATCCTGAATATTCATTGAAAGGACTGATGCTGAAGCTGAAGCGTCAATACTTGGGCCACCTGATGCGAAGAAATTACTCATTGGAAAAGACCCTGCTGCTGGGAAAGATTGAAGGCAGGAGAAGGGGATGACAGAGGATGAGATGCTTGGATGGCATCACCGGAATTTGAGTAAACTCTGGGAGTTGGTGATGGACAGGGAGGCCTTGTGTGCTGCAGTCCATGGGGTCGCAGAGAGTCAGACATCACTGAGCGACTAAGCACAGCACTGTTATAGAGCTAGGGGTGGGGCTGATGAGTCACAGGCTGGCACAGTTGGTTGCAGTGGGTCCTGGCAAACAGTTTGCAAAGAGCCGCTCTTCATAGTCTAACCGTGTTTGAGATTCCCACGGTACCTCAACCCCGCCAGCACCAGGCAGGGTCAGTCTTTTTCAAGGGAGCCATTCTGGTGGGTATGCAGGGGTATCTTCTTATGGTTTCAGCTGGCATTTGCCTAATAACCATTGACAGCAAGCACTTTCTCTCTGGTTTATTGGCCATTTATATATTTTCTTTATGAGGTACCTGTATATTTCGTCCCTTTTTCTGTTGGGATGTCCATCCAAAAATGTTTGTTTTCCTCTTTTTTTTCCAATCCATTTCCCCCACTTGCCTTTGCTCTTCACACCCCCATTTCTGTCATCTGCATTCTGATCATCTTTTAATGTTTAATTTCTGCACTGAGGCAAGGGGAGCAGCGCTCTCCGTGCAGCTGGTGAGCTGGGGTGACTGTCCACGTGGTGCACAGGTGAGTACTCAGGTGTGCAGAGGGTGTGCGGTTTGCCCAAGGGCCACAATAAAAGTAGCTCACAGAACCAGAGACCCAGGCGGAGATGCTGAACTCGGTCATGGGCCGGCTGAAGGGCACCAGCTCCATGAGCCCCAAATCTTATCTGAGTCACGACACAGCTATCTCCTCCTTTACTAACTTGGGGCTGGCTGGTAGGGAGCCTGGGGCTTCCCTGGTCGCTCAGTGGTAAAGAATCCACTTGCCAAATGCAGGAGACCTGGGTTTGATCTCTGGGCAGGCCAGACCCCCTGGAGGAGGGCATGGCAACCCACTCTAGTATTCTTGCCTGGAGAATCCCATGGACAGAGAAGCCTGGCGTGCTGCAGTCCATGAGGTCACAAAGAGTCAGACACGACTGAGTGACTGAACAACAAATTAGGGAGCCTGCTCTAGATTGTGCCTCACTGCAACCTAGGCATAGAGGGCTCTGTCTAGTCTCTGCAGATGGAGAAGATGCTTCTATTCAAATGGAAAGTAAGTGCATCAGAACAGGAGAGAGAGGGGCTCTGAAAAGTCCTTTGAACCTCAGGATGATGGATGGGTGGATGGAGATGATACAGTGATGATGACTGGATGGATAGACACACAGTTACATAGGTAGGTAGATAATAGATGGTAGATAGAAGACAGAGATATGGAGATGGTGAATAGATAGATCTGCAAACAGACAGCTAGACAGAGATAAGTAGGTAGGTGGATACACGCTCCCAGGGGTCCCACCAGCTCCAAATCCAGAGAGAAGGCTGTTCCTCCTCGTTCCTTCCTTTCTTGAACAGTCTGACCCTCAGGTGGCACAGAGGTGGGGGCCGGGCAGAGAAGCTCTGTGCGGCGAGGAGGGCATCTCAAGGGGTCAGTTTAGCTCAGGAGGGTCCCAGCCCCAGGTCGACTCCGCTGCTGGAATCACTAGCACTCAGCCCCAGAGCTGCAACCGGGGGCGCCATGGGAAACTTGTGTGACCTTTGTCCTGTCTGTTCAGGCCTCACTGGGCTCAGGGATGGACTGGCACTTAAAAACACCCCACCCTGGGCAAGCAACCCACTTCCTGACTTTCCTGGGCCTCTTCCCCACATACCAGCCCACAGCCCAGGGCGCCAGGCACATGGCACAACCCTGGGGCCCCGCCAAGCACCACCTCCTCCCTGAAACCTGCGGGGAGGTGCACCCGCAGAGATGCCACACCCACCTCCCACAGTGGGGGGATGGGTACTGTCACAGCTGTGAGTCCAGGGAGACCTGACCCACACGAGGAGCCCCTCCCCGCCCGAGAGGGGGCCCCTAATGCCTTGGACCCACTGACCTTTTCCCCCTCTGCTCTAGTCCACCCGCCTCCTAACTGCAGACCTCAGCGGAAATGTCCCTTCCTGCCCCCCAGGGACACCAACCAACTGCCCATTGCCTTGGGCTCTGGCCCACACCTGCCCAAGGTGTGCGCCTCGGCCTCTTTCTGCACCAGCATCCCCGCCCCGACCCGGGTTCTCCCCTACACACACTCAGAGCAGCCCATCACCCTGCCCCATCCCACCTGCTCATAGAAAATGACCCGCCCTTGGTCTCACAGGGGAGCAGAAATTGCCCCCAAAACACACCTCTCTGGCCAAAGGATCCTTTTAACCTGCTTATTTTTAAGAAACCACAGACATAGAAGAAGTGCTGAAAGCCAAGTGGAAGTTACCCTTAAATGAAAGACATTCAGGACTTCCCTGGTGGTCCAGGGGTGAAGAGTCCGCCCGCCAGTGCAGGGGACGCGGGTTCGAGCCCTAGTCTGGGAAGATGCACATGCCTTGGGGCAGCTAAGCCCGTGTGCCACACCTACCGAGCCTGTGATCTAGAGCCCGGGAGCCCAAACTACTGAGCCCAAGAGCCTGTGCCCCACGCCACAGCTAGAGAGCAACCCCCACTAAAAGCCCGCAACCACAGCCAAGACCCAGCCCAGCCATATACAAATAAGTAAACACTCTTTAAGAAGACATTTCTGTTTGTCAGGGTATCTCCCTTGCCCTGCCGAGAAGAGAGGTTAATGACTCAATCTCTGGAAACTCCAGTCAATGCAGAAGGCAGAGGTCACCTGCAGAGCGAACTTGCCCTTGTCTCCTGCCCTTCTCGGGCTCTGCTTTCACATCTGGCTCCCCACCACCCCCGACACACAAGATCTTCTGTTGTCTTTCGCTGGAGAACGACTCTAAAAGTGATGGTTTCGCCCACTCTGGCGACTTCGTTTTCCTGGGTCTCTCCCACATGCACACGTTATTCAGCTTCTGTTCATTTTCCTCCTGTTAATCTGTCTCTTGTCAATTTAGGTATGGGGCCAAAGGGAAGGGAAGAAGGGACATGTCCTCTCTCCTACATCCTTTTCCATCTTAATACGAAGTTACTGATCCATCTCCCACTCAGAAGACTATGTACTTTGGAGACTCACCCAGTGGTGATCACACAGGGCCTGGTGGTCAGTTGGTACAGCCACGTAGGGACAGATACTCAAAAGGGCCTGCAGAGGGTTCTGAGGGTCTACACCCCAGGTCTAACCCAATTCTATCAGCCAGTTTTGCTCAGGGACGTGAGACTGACCCTGATCTTGGGTCTTTCTGGCCTGACTTTGTCTGCTGCCTGATCGGGGCAGGGGTCCCCCCGGGTGTCCAGGATCAGTAAGGATGCTCCACCTGTGGCCAAGAGAAGCAGAGAGAAGAGGGGTATGTGTGAAAGGCAGAGCGATTTGAGCCTTTCTCCCCGAGTCCCAGTGAGCCACGCCCTTCCCGTGGTGCCTGGAAACACCCACCTCTGGTGGGCTTACCTCGCTCACCCAGGGTGATGCCAGGGAGCCGGGTGGAGCCTGGGTCAGCCGCCTCCCCAAGGGTCTTGGGGCATCAAATGTGCCCCGAGCAGTCTCCCCGCTGTAAGGATTGAATCAGTTCACCGAACTCTTCTTTCCTTCACCCACCCCTGCAGGAAAAAAAAAAGAAAGGAAAGAAGAAAAAAACCACGCGGGGTATCAGGCAAGGTGATCTCCCTGCCACAGGCGGAGCTCAGAGCTCTCTCAGCCACAAGGCCTCCCACCTCCCGAGAAGGACGGAGGTGGGGAGCATTGCTCCAGGAACCGGTCTCCCCTCTCTTCCATTTCTGTGGCCCCTGCCAGGCAGGCATGTAGGCCACAGGTGTGACTCTCAAGCCACCAGGGTCAGGAACTTCAAAAAACCGCCAGCATTCTCCACCCCCGACAACTTGGGAGTGAAGTTCAGCAAGAAGGGCTTTAAGGGGACCCTGACGAGCTCAGGCTGGGGGTGAGCAAGTGAGGGGAGCTTCGCCTGGCTCGGGATTTCCTGGGAGTATGATCCAGGCTTTAAGGCGCTTTGATGGCACCTGAAAGCCCATTTGCAGCCCTGACCGGCCAAGCTCCCGAGGGCTGCGCTTGGCAGGAGGTGGACAGCGGATGCAGCCAGGGTGCTCCCTTCCTCTGCTAGAGAAGGTGTCCCCCCACCACACCGCTGGCGAGTAAACGAGGCATCAGACCCACCCTGGGGTGCGGACTAGGCCTCACTGCTAAGCTGCTCGTCCTGGGGACATGCGCGTGGGCTTCTTTCTGAGCCCTCTCTGAGCACGGAGGGAAGTCGCTTCTCTCACCAGCCAGCTCACCAGTCCACCCGAGACTCCCCACCCACCTCCCTACCCTTTTCCACTCCCCATCCCTGAACTGTATATCTCTGGCCTGACATCCCACCTGCCTTGGGCTCCTCCAGTCTAAAATGTGGGTCAACACCCCCCTCAACTGGCCTCCCACTGGCGAAGGCCATGGGAGATGAAAGACGTCTCCCGGAGCCCCAGGTGGGCTGGGGGCAGTTTGTGAAGCAGTGCCGCCTCACCTGCAACTTCCACCACCAACTTCTCTCCGACAGCCCGGAAGGAAGAGCTAACGCAATTTCTTAGTTCGGAGATGCCTGACCTAGATTGCAAAGTTTGCACTCAGATTGCAAACCCTAGGGAACTTGCCTCCATGCCTTCCAGACATGTAGGATTCTCCCACTCAGAGGAGACCCCAGAAGGCCTAAAAAGGGGCAAGAAACCGTAGAATATGCCCACCTCACCCTGTTCACGCATGATTCACTCAACAGGCGTTTTGTGCCAGCCTGGAGCCAGGAACACGTTCCTGTGTGTGCCAGGAACACGTTCCTGTGTGTGCCAGGAACACGTTCCTGTGTGCGCCAGGAAAGAAAGCACTTTTCCTTTGGTCTCCTGTGTTTAGTGGCTGTGTGTGCACGTGTGTACGCTTAGTCGCTCAGTCGACTCTTTGTGACCCCATGAACTGCAGCCCGCCAGGCTCCTCTGTCCATGGGATTCTCCAGGCAAGAATGCTGGAGTGGGTTGCCATTTCTTTCTCCAGGGGAATCCTCCTGACCCAGGGATCGAACCCTAGTCTCTGGCATCTCCTGCATAGGATGTTTTACCACTTTGCCACCTGGTTTGCCTGAGGTTGTGCTAATTAAACTGATGAAAGATCGATTAAAAAGAGAAAAGGTGCACACGTTTTATTTGATGTTAAAATTTTTACTTTAAGGCGGCATGGGAACCTTCACAGATAAGATGGAACCAAAGTGGATAGGAATGAGTACATAGCATTTTAACAAAGAGCGCGATACATGGTGGAAACTAACACAACAGAGAAAAAGTGGCAGAGGGTAATAGACGGAGAGACGAATGGAAGGGGAGGGTGTTCCGTAGGGTGTGCCAAGCACATTCCTCTCTGTTGGCTCTGGGTGAAGAGTCTAGCGTCCTCTCAGAAGATTTAAGAGTTGAGGTCTTCCCAATAAGGAGAGTGACATGCCTTTACAAATGGAAATTTATTTTCTGCTTTCAAGCCAGAGAGGAAGAAGGCAGAGATATTTTTTTCTTCTCCTTCTGCTATTTTTGTTAACTGCCTTCAGCTCAAAATAATCCTTATGCCAAAGAAACGCACGTGGGTGGCATATTCTGGCCCCGCTTCGTGTGGACCCATGACTAGAAAGTCCACGGAGGCTTCTCACCGGGTTCAGACAAACACATCGTCGGTCAGTCCCTGCCTGGCCTGGAATCTAGCTGATCCCTTAGGAAGTTACCATCTCTCCTGGCCATTCATGATCTTGTTCAAGAGTTAGTAGCAGCTCCCACTGGACACCATCCTTACCACCGGCCATCGTCTTTATCACCCCCACTGGCCACCGTCCTGGGCTTGTCACCTACACGGCGCCCTGGGTTTCACGCTGTCTGGGGCTGTTCTCTGGGTGTTTCTTGGGCAGAGGTGTTTCCATTCAACCAGCTGATGGGTTCCTTGGGGGCAGGAACGGCAGCGACTCTTTTATCTACAGAGGCTGCTACAGGGGAAGGTGTGGGAACATCAGTTAGTCCCTGAGGGGCCAGGAATCAGGGGGCCTGGGAACTTGGACGGAAAAAATTGCCGAATCATTTTCATGAGGCTCTAATAACAACCTGGCTTTGTGGTGACAGTCGCAGGTGGCCAGTCTTGGTGGGATGAAGTGTACGTCTGACTCTGTCACTGATAGAAATCATGACACTCCAGACAGAGAAAGAGAAATGTCATATGATACCCTTATATGCAGAATCTAAACATAAATCATGCCTCTTGTCACAGCCCATCGAAGGTGATTCGGGGACCTTGAAATACATTTGCTCATCATGGCTTTGAAATTACAGTTGCTGTTAATAAAGAATCAGACGAAGGAGTATCATATAAGAAGTCTGGTTTTTAACATTTGGATAACTGCATTTTAACAGAAGTTGTTTTTCTCATCTTACATATTTTACTGCATCACCCGGAGGAGGGCTTCTCTAGTGGCTCAGACAGTAAAGAATCTGCTTGCAATGCAGGAGACCTGGATTTGATCCCTGGGTCAACCCGGAAGATTCCCTGGAGCAGGAAATGGCAACCCACTCCAGTATTCTTGCCTAGAGAACCCTATGGATGGAGGAGACTGGGGGCTACAGTCCATAGGGTCACAAGAGTCAGACACGACGGAGCAACTGAGTAGGGTCCTTACTTTCACCTGACGGGTCCAACAGGAAAAGAGAAGAACCCTTGATCCAGTCTGATGTTTTTGTCTTCCAAGTGGGAAGTTGAGACACAGGATTTCCTGCCCCCTGTCCCCCAAAGCGTCCCAGCTTTCTCCATCAAGACAGGACAAGAACCTTCAGCTTCTGGTTCCTTTTGGGGGCTTCCCTCACAGTGCAGACCCTGTTAACCCCTACACCCACCTCCTCACAGCCCCAAACATGCGATGCTCCCCAAAGCCTGGGGTTTGAAACTACGGTGCAATTCCCTGTCCTGACTCTTTCTCAAGATGACTTGACAACTGCCTTCCTTGTAATCTATTTGTCATCTCCCACCTGGCCCAGAAAATCAATAGCAATGACAGTAACGGTAATGGCACCCATCATTGAGGACCTACTCACATCGTCCATGAAGAGGCATTGTTATCCCCATTTTACAGATGAGGAAAATGAGGCTCAGAGAAGTTAAGTGATTTGTTTGAGGCCACACAGCCTTAGACAAAGATCTAAGGCTGCTTCTGATAAGTCTGATTATAAGGTGGTTGAAGCCGGGGCTGGTGATTAAGGAGATGGCAAAGATGTCACCCAGATCTGAGGGACACAGAGGATGTGATGCTGCTGTTCCTGGGGTGGGCAGAGCCCCTGCATCTGT
This sequence comes from Cephalophus harveyi, assembly GCA_006410635.1. Taxonomy (NCBI): domain Eukaryota; kingdom Metazoa; phylum Chordata; class Mammalia; order Artiodactyla; family Bovidae; genus Cephalophus; species Cephalophus harveyi. The sequence continues at coordinate 438,367 of SJYT01047084.1, read as the reverse complement.
GGCTGGTGTTGTCTGAGCCTGGCGACCACCCTGGGAGTTGCCCAGGCTCACAGGGCACTGATTTCTGATCTGATCTGTGCCCGCCCAAGGAAAGCAGGGGTGCGCCCCTATCTCATCTCTGCGGTTTGCTCGTCTGTGTTCCATGAACAACTTCAGCCCCAAGCATAAGCGGAGAGATGCCGCGCAGCTCAGTTCCGGGTACAGCCACCCCCGCGGGAGGGGGCCGGAGTCTGGAAAGCCAACGCCTTTTATCCTTTTATTTCTTTAATGATGGAGGAGGAAAAGGATGGGGAGTGGCTACAAATGTATTCATTTCTTGCTCCTTTGCAAATCCATTTAATTGTTGATCCACTTCTAGGCGCTTAAATAGCCTATTTATTCCCCCATGTGCACAGAATGTCTGCACTACACTGAACTTCCAGAAGCAACTAGGGTTACAACAGCGACAGACGCCCTCCTTCTGGTGAGTGGACAGCTGAGCATGCAGGTGACCTCGGACACAATGAAGAGAATGAGTTCCGGTTACTAAGGCAGCGGTCACCAGCCTGTTCCGGACCAGGGACTGGTTTCATGGAAGACAATTTGCCCACAGACTGGGGTGGGAGGGATGGTTTCGGGATGATTCAAGCGCGTTACATTTGCTGTGAACTTTATTTGGAATCTAATGTCGAGGCTGATCTGATGGGAGCGGCAGAGGATGAGACAGTTGGATGGCATCACTGATGCAACGGGCTTGAGTTTGAGCAAGCTCCGGGAGGTAGTGAAGGACAGGGAAGCCTGGCGCGCTGCAGTCCCTGGGCACAAAGAGTCCGACACGACTGAGCGACTCAACAACAACCAATCGACAGCCGGGAGGCTGGGGACCCCCGTGCTACGGGGCCAGGTGAGGAGGTGCTGGTCCCCAGTCCGGAGTAACCAGGGAGGTTTCCCAGAGATGAATGCTGAGGATGCAGAAGGAACCTTTCCTCCACGCTCTGGGTTCATCCGGCTGCCCTAAGATTTAAATTGACATGAGACACATTAATAGGAGAAAATAAACATTTTAATTCTTACTGACAGGAATCCCACATACACAAGAGTGTCAGAGACCAAGAGGGAAAATGCGGTCTATGTGCCATCCTGAGCTGAGAGCTGAGGTCAGGGCCTGGGGCTTTCCAAGGATCGGGGCCCTCCCAGGATGACAAGAAGAAGAGCAGACACTGGGCAGATGTTTGCCCTGACTCCCAGATGCGGGGCCACTCTGGTGACATTTATCGCTGGTACTCTTTCCTGGGAAAAAGCCCCAACTTCAACTCTTCTGAGTAGTAAGGTAGTTTCTTGTGAACCCCCAGGGTTTCAATTGCCTTTAGCTCAAAATAATCCTCACGCAAAAGTGACATATTTGGGAGAGGTGCGTTCTGAACCCCCTATTATGCGCAGCATCTGTGTAAAACGTTAAAGACAAGAGTAAAGCAGACACCCTGTATGTCTCTGCCCTCTCCCCATGTGTCCACTTGGGGTGAAAGGTACTTGGTAACTTTCCTGTCCTTGATTACTAAGGACAGGACCCATGGGAGGTGCTGCTATTCCATACCCATCTGTCACAGCTCCTATTGGCTTATCTTCCCACCTCATCCAAAGCCTTCTTCCTACAAGGACTCACTGAGCCTCTACTTGGTACCCTGTGCTAGCCACAGGGGTGAGGATGCAGCCTGGTCCATGACATCCCCACGCCTACAGGAGGCTTTAGTCTGAGTGGGGACTGCAGCCACGAAATTAAAAGATGCTTGCTCCTTGGAAGAAAAACTATGACTAACCTAGATAGTGTATTAAAAAGCAGAGACATCACTTTAGTAACAAAGGTCCGTCTTGTCAAAGCTATGGTTTTTCTAGTAGTCATGTATGGATGTGACAGTTGGGCTATAAAGACGGCTGAACGCCAAAGAATTGATGCTTTTGAATGAACTGTGGTGTTGGAGAAGACTCTTGCGAGTCCCTTGGACTGCAAGGAGATCAAATCACCCAATTCTAAAGGAAACCAATCCTGAATATTCATTGGAAGGACTGACATTGAAGCTGAAGCTCCAATACTTTGGCCACCTGATGCAAAGAGCCGACTCATTGGAAAACACCCTGATGCTGGGAAAGGTTGAGGGCGGGAGGAAAAGGGGACAACAGAGGATGAGATGGTTGGATGGGATCACTGACTCAGTGGACATGAGTTTGAATGAACTCAGGAAGACAGTGAAGAGTGAGGAAGCCTAACGTGCTGCAGTCCGTGGGGTTGCAAAGAGTCAGACGTGACTGAGCAACTTAACAAGTCTGAGAGGGAAGGGTGGTACCCACAGGTGACTGAGAACCCCATGGTGCTGGATGGGGGTGTGAGGATCCATGCCTTCTGTCCTCATCCCCCCCACCTGACATCACAGAGTCACATACAGAGGAACTCAACGGCGTCTCCCGCCCAGGCCGCCCATTTTGCACGTGAGCGAGTGAGGGTGGGAGAGGTGGATTGAGCCGTCTGCGGTCACACAGGGAGCTACAGCCGGTGTCAAAGCCCAGCTCAGCCTGCGGCCTCTCGGGCAAATGCTCTTCAGGAAGAAGAGGGCAGAGTGCCTCTCACTTCACAAAACACAGAGCGAGAGAACAGGCCAACCTGCAGCTAACTGGAACCCACCGTATTTTCTCTTCCCCGTGCCTTTCTTCAGAAGGAAACCTCAATTTAATTGAATTATTTCTCCTTTCTCTCTTTCAATCACTATTGTTATTTGCACACATTTCACGCTCCAGGTGCTGGGCTGGGTGCACTCGGTCATCCATGAGAAAAACCCTCCTTGCTTCAGGCTGTGGGAATGAGGCGCCTGTGGCTGCCTGTTAACCAAGAATGCAGGGGAAATGCCAAAAGGGTGGGTCAGGCAAGGAAGACAGCTTGCAAAGATTTCACGAGAAAATGCCCCCAGGAGAGATTTAGTCAGAAAAGCAACTCCTGGGGAGATCCCTGGGATCTACTCAACCCTGATCAGTCTCTACCTACAGTCCTACTGTGTGGTCTGACATCACTGATGAGCCCGTAGACAAGAAAGCGCAGAAGCAACAAAATTAGATGACGTTGCCATCGCTGTGTGAGGCCGTCTCCTAGACCAGCACTCTGCCGGCAGGAGGAAGACGCTGTCCTTCATGGAAGCAACCCAGCTGTCCGTCAACAGATGAATGGATAAAGAAGTTGTGGTACATATACACAATGGAGTATTACTCAGCCATAAAAAAAGAGCACATTTGAGTCAGTTCTCGTGAGGTGGACGAACCTAGAGCCTATTATATAGAGCGAAATTAGAAAGAGAAAAACAAATATCCTATGTTAACACATATATATGGAATCTAGAAAAATGGTGCCAATGAACCTATTTGCAGGGCAGGCATAGAGACTCACACACAGGCAACAGACTTGTGGACACAGCGGGGAAGGAGAGGGAGGGACGGATAGAGAGACGGCATTGAAATACATACATCCCCATGTGTGAATAGAGAGCTAACGGGACGTTGCTGCCTAGCACAGCGAGCTCGGCCCCGTGCTCTGTGACAGCCTAGAGGCGCCAGATGTGATGGGAGGCGGCGGGCGGGGGCTTCAAGAGGGAGGGGACGTGTATACACTTAAGGCCGATTCATGTTGGTGTATGGCGGAAACCAGCACAACATTGTAAAGCAATTATCCTCCAATTAAAAATACATTTTAATAAAAGGTGCTATCCTTCCCCAGGCCGTGCATGGCACCTATCTCAGTCACCCAGAATCAATGTGTGTTGGTATGTGTATGTGTGTGTTTTAGGGTGTGTGTGTGGGGGGGATGAACGCACACCTTCTTCCTAAAGTTTTCCCATTGCAGAGGTTGACCTCAAAAGGAGTGTTTCCCTTAACCTTTCATTGTTCTTACAAGAAACTTTTGGAACATAACCTACTTCATTTATGTTATGTGTACATCTAACAAAAAAGTCTACAAGCCGTACACTCACTCAGTTTTCATTAAGTAAACTATCGGGGAGGAAGAAAACTTACCTCTATCCTTCTAGGTTCTCCTGGCTGGTCTAAGAATTAAATTGGCGTGAGACTAACAGGAGAAAATCCCATTTAGCTTTGTATGTATGGGAATCCCACGCACACAAGGTCAAAGGCAGCCAAGTGGGACGAGGTGTGAATGCCGCCCAAGCTGAGGAGTGCAGCGAGGGCCTGGGTTTCCACGGGTGGCAGGGCCACTTGTGTGACGCTAAGAGAAGTGTGCGTGCATGCTAAGTCGCCTCAGTCGCGCCCGACTCTTAGAGACCCTATGTCTGGCTCTTAGCCCATCAGGCTCCCCTGTCCATGGGAGTCTCCAGGCAAGAATACTAGAGTGGATTGCGTGCTCTGCTCCAGGGGATCTTCCTGACGCGGGGACTGAACCCACATCTCTTACGTCTCTTGCATTAGCAGGCGGGTTCTTTACACTGGTGCTGCCTGGGAAGCCTAGAAGAGGAGCGGATGCTGGCTAATTAGATGCCTTTTCCTGACATACAGATGGGGCCACTTTGGTAGAATACCTCTCCGGTAACAACTCTTTTTCTGGGAAAAATCCCCACATGAAATTCTTCTAGGTAGTGAGGGGAGAGGCAGTCGTTTCTCTAGAACCCACAGGGTGTTGATGGCTTTTAGCTCAAAATAATCCTCATGCAAAAGTGACACATTTTGGGGGGGCCTCATTCTGAACCCCTAAAAATCACACTTATGTACTAGCAACTAGATAAAAATCCAGACCAGTCTACGCACGCCAGCATCCCCTTCCCATCACTACCTCCTAGGTTACTAGATTTTTTTTTTAAGTCTTATTGAATTTGTCACAGTACTGTTTCTGTTTTATGTTTTAGTTTTTCACTGCAATGCATGTGGGATCTTGGCTTCCTGCCCAGAGCCCAGGGATCAAACTCACATGCCCTGCGTTGGAAGGCAAAGTCTTAACCAGTGGACCACCGGGGCAGTCCCAACTCTAGATTCTGGTGTTTTGTTTTTTTTTTGGCCTAGTTTTGAACTTGAGATAAATGGAGTCACCTGGTGTGTGTTCTCCCAGCTCTGGCTTCTTTCACTCAACATCATTTTGGTACAATTCTTGTGTATTGTTAACAGTTGTGTAATTCATCACTCCCCATCGCTGGTTTTATTCCTTTGTGGGGATAGATCAGTACTTATTTATTCCTTTCCCTGATGATGAACACCTGAGTGCCATCCAGCTGAGGCTGTTACAGACAGCACTGCTGCTAACGTTCTTGAGCATCAGTTCAGTTCAGTTCAGTCACTCAGTCGTGTCTGACTCTTTGTGACCCCATGGACTGCAGCACGCCAGGCTTCCCTGTCCATCACCAACTCCTGAAGCTTACTCAAACTCCTGTCCGTTGCGTCGGTGATGCCATCCAACCATCTCATTCTCTATCATCCCCTTCTCCTCTTGCCCTCAATCTTTCCCAGCATCAGGGTCTTTTCAAATGAATTAGTTCTTCACATCAGGTGGCCAAATTATTGGAGTTTCAGCTTTAGCATCAGTCCTTCCAATGAATATTCAGGACTGATTTCCTTTAGGATAGAGACTGGTTAGATCTCCTTGTTATCCAAGGGACTCTCAAGAGTCTTCTCCAATACCACAGTTTAAAAGCATCAATTCTTTGGCACTCAGCTTTCTTTATAGTCCAACTCTCACATCCATAGATGACTACTGGAAAAACCATAGCTTTGACTAAACAGACCTTTGTGGGCAAAGTAATGTCTCTGCTTTTCAATATGCTGTCTAGGTTGATCACAGATTTTCTTCCCAGGAGCAAGCATCTTTTAATTTCATGACTGCAATCACCATCTGCAGTGATTTTGGAGCCCAAAAAAATAAAGTCCGTCACTGTTTCCATTGTTTCCCCACCTAGTTGCCATGAAGTGAAGGGACCAGATGACATGATCTTAGTTTTCTGAATGTTGAGTTTTAAGCCAGCTTTTTCACTCTCCTCTTTCATTAAGAGGCTCTAAAGTTCTTCTTCACTTTCTGCCATAAGGGTGATGTCGTCTGCATATCTGAGGTTACTGATATTTGTCCCAGCAATCTTGATTCCAGCTTGTGTTTCTTCCAGTCCAGCGTTTCTCATGATGTACTCTGCATATAAGTTAAACAAGCAGGGTGACAATATACAGCCTTGACGTACTCCTTTCCCAATTTGGAACCAGTCTGTTGTTTCATGTCCAATTCTGTTGCTTCTTGACCTGCATACAGATTTCTCAGGAGGCAGGTCAGGTGGTCTGGTATTCCCATCTCTTGAAGAATTTTCCAGTTTGTTGTGATCCACACATTGGATCTGTGTGGATCCCAAGCATACTTTTGGACAAACCTATGCACTCACTTCCCTTGGGACTCACCCAGGGTGGAGCTGCTGGGCCACAGAGTATGCTTGGCTGCAGTTTTAGTTGATACCACAGCGTGGCAACCCTCTCCAGCGTTCTTGTCTGGAGAATCCCATGGACAGAGGAGCCTGGTGGGCTACAGTCCGTGGGGTCACAAAGAGTCGGACACGACTGAAGCAGTTTAGCACACAGGCACACAAAAGAGAATAACAGAGCCAGGGAGAAGACGTTTTCAATTACCTGAAAAAATTTAAGCTCAATCAACATTTTATCAAGAGAACTTTTACTCCATGATTGCACAATTAGATTTTAAAAATAATTGGAGGAGAACTCAGGGATTGTGTAGTTCAGGATTTTTCAGTCATTGTAAAATTGAAAATGGGTTTTTCAATTTTCTTATTATGATAAAACATGTGTGCGTGCTAAGTGGCTTCAGTGGTGTCTGACTCTTTGCGACCCCATGGACTGTAACCCACCAGGCTCCTCTGTCCATGGGATTCTCCAGCCAAGAATACTGGAGTCGGCTGCCCTCCTTTTTCCAGGATCTTCCCAACCCAGGGATCAAACCCGGGTCTCTTATGTCTCCTTCATTGGCAGTCGGGTTCTTTATCACTAGCGCCCCCAAAATATACTTAATATAAAATTCACTATCAGGGACATTCCCTAGTGATCCAGTGGTTAAGACTTTGCCTTCCAAAGCAGGGGATGTGGGTTCGATCCCTGGTCAGTGAGCTAAGATCCCACATGCCTCATGGTCAAAAAACCAAAGCATAAAACAGAAGCAATATTGTGAGAAATTCAATGAAGACTTTAAAAAATGCTCCACATCAAAAAAAAAAAGATCTTTAAAAAAAAATTTCCTATTTTAACCATTTACAGTAGGTTTTGAAATTATTTTAGTGGGTCATGATCAGAATTTTTAAAAAATGGAACAAAATACAAAAGAAAACGCATCACAGTAGACATAAATACTGTTCTATGGGACTCTATTTTATTGCAGGGTGGAGATGTGCTCTGGATCAAAAAAGTTTGTAAAACACAGGTCTAGTCCAGCTTTTTAAATTTGCAGAGTGGCAGGTACACTCAGAGGCTAAAGCGATGTTTCTAAACAGAGCCTCAACCAGACCATGAAATCCTGACTTCCGATTCAGCATACTTTCTAACTCCCCTCTCACCATCTGAGATCAGTGCCTCTGATCCCACCAGAGTTACAGGCTAGATGGGGCCGTGTATCCCCTGCCCCTGGAGCTGGTCCCCAAGTAGCCTGTGGAAGCCAGGACCCAACGCCCAGCACCTTCTGAACCATTAAAACTTGGGGCACCATTTGACTCTATCTACTTTAGGATCAACCAGGAATAGTACAAACCTAGAGACTTGAAAAGAAGAGTGGGGAAAGGGCCTGTGGTTTGACATTTTTCAGAATTTTTTTTTTCTCTTGTGTCTGTTTCAAGGACACTTTTCAAGTGCAGAGAGCTGGAGAGGAAGCTC
>SJYT01047084.1:405076-426512 GCA_006410635.1 Cephalophus harveyi | reverse complement strand
CAAAGAGTCGGACACGACTGAGTGACTGAACTGAACTGAAAGTGATAAAGAATCCGACTGCCAATGAAGGAGACATAAGAGACCCTGGTTTGATCCCGGGGTCGGGAAGATCCTGGAAAAAGGAGGGCAGCCCACTCCAGTATTCTTGGCTGGAGAATCCCATGGACAGAGGAGCCTGGTGGGTTACAGTCCATGGGGTCGCAAAGAGTCAGACACCACTGAAGCCACTTAGCCCACACACATGTTTTATCATAATAAGAAAATTGAAAAACCCATTTTAAATTTTACAGTGGCTGAAAAATCCTGAACTACACAATCCCTGAGTTCTCCTCCAATTATTATTTTTAAAATCTAATTGTGCAATCATGGAGTAAAAGTTCTCTTGATAAAATGTTGATTGAGCTTAAATTTTTTCAGGTAATTGAAAACGTCTTCTCCCTGGCTCTCTTATTCTCTTTTGTGTGCCTGTGTGCTAAATTGCTTCAGTCGTGTCCGACTCTTTGTGACCCCACGGACTGTAGCCCTCCAGGCTCCTCTGTCCATGGGATTCTCCAGCCAAGAACGCTGGAGAGGGTTGCCATGCTGTGGTATCAACTAAAACTGCAGTCCATGGGGTCCTAGAGAGTGGGACAAGGCTGAAATGACTTGGCAGGAATGCACTCATGGTCTCAATTAAATAGTCAGGAGACAAGAAGAGGTCTTGTGACCATGGCTGGGCCCCTCAGGAAGAAGACAGACTCCTTTCCTGGCAAGGACTCAGCCAGTGAGAAGCCAGAGACTCTGCTTACTACCACAGCCCTCCCAGCTACTTTCCACTCTAGAAAAGAGTTCTCCTTCCCTTTCTGTGTGGGACTTGCTCGTGGCACACTATAGTGGCAGGTGCTGAATGCTAATTCTCTGCCCATCCTGAATAAACCCATCTTGAGATGCTGGAGAAACATCTGGTGATTATCTGTTTCAAATCACATTCCCAGAAGATCCCTGTGTCTATTTAAGGTCACTGGGAATGCCTGAGAGCAGGAGGAGAAGGGGGCAACAGAGGATGAGATGGTTGGATGGCATCATCGACTCAATGGACATGAGTCTGAGCAAACTACAGGAGATGATGAAGGACAGGGAAGCCTGGTGTGCCAGGCTTCCCAGGCATGCCCAGCCCATGGGGTTGCAAAGAGTCAAATGTGACTGAGGGGCTGAGCAACAATAACCTCCCAGTTCACCCCAGACCCAGCCCACCTCTAATCTGCTCGCTCACTCTCTGCATATAGATTTGCCTTTTCTGGGTGATTCGTGTAAATGGAAGCATCCAGTATATAACCTTTGGCACCTGGTTTCTTTCACTGGGCTTAATGATTTGGGGTTCATGTTGTGGCGTGCGTGCTTATCAGCAGTTGTTTCTTGTTGTTGCTGAACAGCAGCCCTGAGCCTTGGTTTCTCGTTAGTGAAGCTGTGCTCTGCTTAGTCGCTCAGTCATGTCCGAGTCTTTGCGACCCCATGGACTGTAGTCTGCCAGTCTCCTCTGTCCGTGGGATTTCCCAGGCAAGAATACAGGAATAGGCTGCCATACCCTCCTCCAGGGGGTCTTCCCAACCCAGGGGTCGAACCCAAGTCTCCTGCATTGCAGGTGGATCCGTTACCATCTGAGCCACCAGGGAAGCCCTATTAGTGAAGGAGAAAGATATCTGCAGGGCAATCATAGAGAAACCATGCCTTCTTCCAAGGACCCTACTGAAAGGGAGGTGCGCCCAGGTGAGTCTCCTATGCCTGGGAGACAGAACAGCCCATGATGGTGATGGAGACTGGAAAGAATCACTAAGATGGAAAAACTTAGAAGACATCTCAATGGGATAGAGTGACAAGCAGAAACCAGTGAGGTCAAATGTCAGAAAAAACACCCTTTCCTTTGGTTTCGCATATCACTTTCGTAAGTGGGAAGTGCCAGAATAGCTAACACCTTGAGAAAACCAGAGGAGCGATGCACTCTCTGAGTTTGGAGAGATGCGCTCTGCATCAACAGGACCCAAGTTCAGGGCCACCCCCAGACCTGAGAAATGGGAATCCCCTGGCAAAGATTAGGATCAGAAGCCCTCCCACATGATTCCAAAATACAGCCAAAGCCAAAGTCAAGGATGACTGTGCTGAAGGTTATGGGGCCCCCAGAATAACCGACTGCTGTATCAGAAGGGAGGATCTCGGGGTTAATCCTGATCTTCCCGTAACAGCCCCGCACAGACCGCCCTCCTCTGGAAGGACACCCGGAGGCGTAGCTATTGCCCTCACGCCCACCGATGCCCCAGTGCTGACTCCACAGAGAGGCCCCGACAGGGACAGGCGCATAGACAAGGCTGGCTTATCCTGGGTGAAGACGGCTGGTTCCTCCTACTTTAGTAAAGAAAAAAAAAATTCACCAATACTCTCTGAATACATCCTCCTAGAAAATCCCTGAAGGAAAGTTTCCCTAGGACAGCAGTCGGCTATGCAGATTTCTAGACAGTTTTCCATGCATTTTAGCTCTCTAGGTAAATATACAACTACATAGTTGAAAATGTACATTGCTCTCATCACTGCTCACTTCTACCAACATCATTTTGGTGAGCCTTCTTGTACATATATACCCATGCACACGTCCACTTATTTTGTTATTAGGGTAGATTCCAAGCAGTGAAATGTCGGGGAGTTGTGGGCTCTGCATTCAGCTTTGTTTGTTTATTTGCCTTGAGTGTTACAATGACTATAGCAGGAGAGTTGGTGGTTTCATTCTTGGTTGTACCGTGGACTCTGTCGATTTTCCAGTAGGTTCCCTTTCCCCTTGTGTGTGTGTGTGTGTGTGTGTGTGTGTGTGTGTGTGTGTGTCTGCGAAGTCACTTCAGTCGAGTCTGACTCTTTGCAACCCTATGGGGTAGGGGATCTTCCCGACCCAGGGATGGAACCCGGGTCTCCTGTGTCTCCTGCACTGCAAACGGATTCTTTACTGCTCAGTCACCAGGGAAGCCCCTCTTTCTCCTTACCTTTTCTAATTAGTTACAGTTAGCGATTACAGAAACCATTAATTTTTTATTGTGGTAGTGGTGGTGGTGGTTTAGTCGCTAAATCATATCCAGCTCTTTGCGACCCTATGGACTGTCACCTGCCAGGCTCCTCTGTTCATGGGATGCTCCAGGCAAGATACTGGAGTGGGTTGCCATTTCCTTCTCCAGGGGATCTTCCCAACCCAGGGATCAAACTCAGGTCTCCGGCATTGCAGGCGATCTCCTGCACTGCAGTGGATTCTTCACCGACTGAGCCACCAGGGAGCCCACTTTAATCAGTTTTGAGTAAACAGTTCTGTGGCACTGAGTACATTCACACCGTTGTGCATCCATCCTCACCATCCAGAACTTTCTCAGCTTCCCAAACAGAAACCCTGTAATCATTAGACACTAACCCCCCAGCGCCCCCGGCTTCCAGCCCTCAGCCACCACTGTTCTTCCTCTTGTCTTTATGGACTTGACTGCTCTGGGAAGCCCATACAGTATTTGTCCTTCTGTGTCTGGATTCTTTCACTTAACATAATGTGTCCAAGATTCATGCACTTTGTAGCCTGTATCACCTCTTCGCTGCTTTTTAGGGCTGAATGATAATCCATTGCATGTATGTCACATTTTTTTTATCCATTCATCTGTCAGTGGACCCTCGGGTGGCTTCACCCTTTTGGCTATTGTGAATACTGCTGTGACGACTAGGAACACCCACTGTAAAAACATCTGTTTGAGTCTCTTCTTCCACTTCTTTGGATACATATCCAGCATTGGAATTTCTGGATCGTATGGTAATTCTTTGTTTAATTTTTTTGAGGAATCATCACACCCTTTCCACAGTGTCTGCACCACTTTATAGTCCCACCAGCAACAGACAGAGATCCAGTTTCTCCAGTTCTCACCAACAGTTGTTATATTCTATTGCTTTTTAAATTACTCACACTAGGGAATTCCTTGGCAGTCCAGGGGTTAGAACTCTGAGCTTCCATTGCCGAGGGCACAGGTTCAATCTCTGGTTGGGGAACTAGGATTCTGCAAGCTGTCTAGCATGCACCCCCCCCCCNTCTATTGCTTTTTAAATTACTCACACTAGGGAATTCCTTGGCAGTCCAGGGGTTAGAACTCTGAGCTTCCATTGCCGAGGGCACAGGTTCAATCTCTGGTTGGGGAACTAGGATTCTGCAAGCTGTCTAGCATGCCCCCCCCCCCCCCAAAAAAAAGTAAAATAATGAACTCTTCAATTAAAAATATCCACACTAATGGGAATTAAAGCCATTGATTTGTGTATGTTGATCGCACGTCCAACTGCCTCCCCAAATTCTCACATTAGCTTTTCATTTGGTACCTTGGATTCTCTAGGTAGTTCATCACATCACCTGCAAAAGTGGCAATATCTTTCCTTCTCATTTTAGACTCAGGCCCTTAGCCTTATTCTTCTATGGTGTCAAGGACCCGCTTTACGAAGTGGAAGAGAAGCAGTGCTGGACGGCAGCCAGCCCTTCTTTCCAGTGTTTCACCCTTGTTGTTGCTGTTCAGTCGCTCAGTCGTGTCCGACTCTTTGCAACCCCATGAACTGCAGCACACCGGACTTCCCTGTCCACCATCTCCCGGAGTTTACTCAAACTCACGTCCATTGAGTTGGTGATGCCATCCAACCATCTCATCCTCTGTCACCTCTTTCTCTTCCTGCCCTCAATCTTTCCCAGCATCAGAGTCTTTTCCACTGAGTCGGCTTGTCGCATCAGGCAGCCAAAGTGTTGGAGCTTCAGCTTCAGCATCAGTCCTTCCAATGAACATTCAGGGTTGATTTCCTTTTGGATTGACTTGTTTGATCTCCTTGCTAAGGGACTCTCAAGAGTCTTCTCTTACATCATGATTTGTGTAAGCTTCTGGTGAACCCTGGTTAGGGCTCAGCATGTTCCTGGATTTCTAAGAGTTTATCAATAGTATCCAGCTTTCCAAATGTTTTGGGGGTGTCTATTGAAATTATTATGGCTCAGGGCAATGAAATACACTGATAGGTTCCCTAATAATAACCCATTCCTGCCTTTGTTGGGTGAACCTACTTGTCATGAAGTATTTGTGTTTAATGTAAAGTCCGGGCTACACTCGATCACCACAGATGAACAGGTGTCCAAAGGCTAAGGAAACACAAGAGATAATGATGGATAAGGATCATATCCTTGCTCCCAGAAGGGCACGTCAGTGGAGGAAAATCCCAAAGGAGCAAGAGTCTTCAAAGAACTTCTGACCCTGTTGTAATAAGATGGAAAAAAACACATTTATCCAAGTTAATATCGAGGAGAGTTCTGGGTGCCCTTAGAAGGGACACTGTGATAAATAGATTTTGATTGGTGAAATGTCCACTCAAGAAGAGCCTCATGTTGTGCTGAGAATCTGAGCTGCTGGGGTAGGCAGAGCTGGGGCAGAGCTGACTTGCCCAGGGCTTGAAAAGGACAGGAAGAAAATCTGGAAGCGGAAAGCTAGAGAGACGGGCAGTGCTGGGGAGAAAGGAGCGAAAGAAAAGGAAGAAAACCCTGCCATCGGGGCAGCCAAGGGGGGCGCCTGGGGAGAAGGGACTGTCTCCCAGGCTGCAGGCTGTTTGCTCTCATTACTTGTGAAAACGTGAAAGTGAAATTTGCTCAACCGTGTCTGACTGTTTTGCGACCCCATGGGCTATACAGTCCATGGAATTCTCCAGGCCAGAATACTGGAGTGGGTAGCCGTTCCCTTCTCCAGGGGATCTTCCCAACCTAGGGATTGAACCCAGGTCTCCCGCACTGCAGGCTGATGCTTTTACACATCTGAGGTCCAGTGGGGGAGCAAGCAAAAGGCCAAGTTCTGTCGGCAGCTGGAGACACCATGCAGGTGGAGCGAAGGAGCTGAGGGCGCCTGACTTCAAGGTCACCCCGAGGTTTGCTAAGTCATGTCAGTCATGTCCGACTCTGTGCGACCCCATAGATGGCAGCCTACAAGGCTCCCCCGTCCCTGGTTTTCTGCAGGCAAGAACACTGGAGTGGGTTGCCATTTCCTTCTCCAATGCATGGAAGTGAAAAGTGAAAGTGAAGTCGCCGTGTCTGACTCAGCCACCCCATGGACTGCAGCCTACCAGGCTCCTCCGTCCATGGGATTTTCCAGGCAAGAGTACTGGAGTGGGGTGCCATTGCCTTCTCCAAGCCCGAGGTTTGGGGGGCACCTGCACTGGCTGGCGTGGGGTTTACCAACGGAAAGGGCAAAGTACGACTTGGGAGATGAAAGTTCTAGTCTGGAGGATCTTAATCACAGGAATGTAGATCCTTCAAAGGGCCTGCAAAGAGAACCCAGAGGGTCCACGAACTTAAATAGGAAAAATTTACATCTTTATTTTCCCTAACCTCTAACTGAAATGGAGCATTCCCTTCTGTCTTGAACACAGGTAACAAATCCTAAGTTTTAGCCATGCCAAGAGAAATAAGAAGACAGATTCTCGTTCCACACTTTAGGGGTTGCCAGTATCTCAAAATATTGTCCATACCTGTTGCCGCTTTGAAATCATGTGGTCCTGAACCAACCCTCTAGGGATCCGAAAGAGGGTGATGAGGTAGACAGTAAGGACCATACCAAAGGCAGGCTGGAGGGGGCTCCACCTGGCTCTGTTTTGTCATTTCACCCAGCACTTTCCCTGAGTCCTAATTTCCTCTTCTAATAAAGAGTGGTGGCCCGAGGGCAGATACATAGATACAAGGCAGAGAGCCTGCCTGGAGGCAGGCTGGAGGAACCCAGGGGCTGGGGGAGGGACACAGCTCAAGCGGACCTCCAGCTCCGCGCCCCATGATTCACGCTGCGGAAGCACAGAAGAGGGGTTGGTGGGGGTCAGACGAGGTTTCTCACGGGAAGTGACATTTGAACTGAGCTTTTCAGGATATATTAAGAAGTGCACAGAGGACATAAAAACTTTCCTCTAACCAGAAAAATCCCTCATCAAGCGCATGCGTGTCTCCGCTTAGAGTTCAGAAGAGCAAAAAGCAGAAATTTCCCCTGGCCGTGGGGCTGAAACAGGAAACCACCCAGAAACCCTCAGCCAGAGGAGGCTGGGAGTCCCCGGTTCCCGGGGCCCGAGTGGACATTTCACAGGAAGCACCACTGGGTGCAGCGCGCGCCTGTGGCCACCCCGCTGCCTTGGCATGAAGCCTCCATGAGCTCACGGGCTGCCGTCTGTCTCGCCTGTTAATGAATCACAGGCACCTGTGCCCGATGCGGACCTGGCCCCTGCAGATCCCTGTTGAATGAGCGAATAAATCCAGCCGCAGACTTCTAGAGCTGAAGGGGGGCGGCCACATAGGGCGGCCCTGCCTCCACCCCTCTGAGTGCCATTCCTGTCCCCAGATCACAAAAGTGCCCTGCCCCTCTGGATGACCTAGGAAGACCGCCGCCCCCAAACTCCCAGGGATACAGAATGGCTTCAGGGCAGTGAGCAGGTGAAGCGCCATCCCCGGTGCTGCTCAGGAGTGAATTGTCTCCGCTTCCCTGGTGGCTCAGAGGTTAAAGCGTCTGCCTCTAATGTGGGAGACCTGGGTTCAATCCCTGGGTCGGGAAGATCCCCTGCAGAAGGAAATGGCAACCCACTCCAGTACTCTTGCCTGGGAAATCCCATGGATGGAGGAGCTTAGTGGGCTACAGTCCATGGGGTCGCAAAGAGTCGGACTTAACTTTCACTTTCATCCAGGTGGGCAAGGTGTCATCACGGGGATCGGCAGGGTCCTAGTGGGTGTCTGAGCTTCCTAGACGAGGGACCCCTTTCCTCAGGGCGTGGTCTGGGCTGGAAGGATGAGTCCCAGCTGGTGGGAGCAGAGGGCTGGAAGCATCTTCACTGGAGCCTCCATCCTGAGCTCACAGTGGGTGCAGAAGGTCGCCTCCTCGCACGGCCTCCTATGAGCTGGTCCCTGATCTGCAAAGAATACAGTAGAATGTTTCTACGGCATCTCTGTTGCCGAGTGGGGTGCCATTTTCTTCTTTAGAGGATCTGCCCGACCCAGGGATCGAACCCAAGTCCCCTACATGGCTTCCCTGCTGGCTCAGAGGCTTAAAGCGTTTGCCTGCAATATGGGAGACCCAGGTCCGATCCCTGGATCGGGAAGATCCCCAGGAGAAGGAAATGGCAACCCACCCCAGAATTCTTGCCTGGAGAATCTCATGGACGGAGGAGCCTGGTGGACTATAGTCCATGGGGCCGCAAAGAGTTGGACATGACTGAGCGACTTCACTTTCTTTCTTTTTCCCTTGCATGGCAGGTGGACTCTTTACCTCTGAGCCACCAGGGAAGCCCAATCTAATCTGACTAGTGTCTTTATTAGAAGAGGAGATTAGGACTCAGACTCACACAGAGATTTGACCATGTGATGACACAGACAGAGGACATCCTGTCTACAAGCCAAGGAGAGAGACCTCAAAGGAAACTGATAGCTTACGGTGACCGGTGTCAGCTTCGTGATTTCCAAAGATTTAACTTCGGGACCAGGGACCAGGCTTGATCACTCAAGAGCTTTTGTGCAGCAGAGTTTTATTAAAGCATAAAACGGAACAGAGAACGCTTCTGACAGACATCAGGAGGGGGATGAGAGTGCCCCCCTCGCTGGTGTTAGCAAGAGAGTTATATACTTTTAAGCTGGTTATTACAATAAATCAAAAGAACGTCTCAAGGTTGTAAAGATCTTACTAGACCCACTCCCACAATTTACATTTTAGAATAACAGGATTAGAATTTAACAATAGAAAGATCCTACCAGACCCACTCCCATAATATACATTCTAAGATATCAGGATTAGGCAGAAGGTCTTCAGGAAGGAGAAACTGTCCTCAAGAAGGATACAGTATTGTTATATAATCCTTAGTACAGAGTGCCAACTGAGTTGTTGTGTAGTTATCAAAGAAAAAAACTTTTTATGTGTCCAAGACTAAGGAACGTACAGAGGAAAAAGGATGTTTGTCCTTTCCTCCTTGAGAATTCGAGACCCCTATCTCCGCTTCAAGAGTCCCAGACCCTTTTTTCCTCCTTGGGGACCCCGGACTTCTTACCAACCTGCCTAGGAAGTGACTCAAAACCAACCCCACTGACGCCTTAATCTCAGACCTCCAGCCTCCAGATTCATGAGGAAATAATTTTCTGTTGCTTAAACTCCCCAGACTGTGGTACTTTGTTACAACAACCCTGGCTGACTCCTACTACTGACCTCACTCCATGAAGTTTTTCAATGGGCTCCCAGAGATAACACCCACATGCTTCTGTCACCACAAAGGAGAGAGAAACAGAAGTGCCTTCAAAGACTCATAGGTCAAAAAGACCTCGGGACCCAGGGGTGGGTTATTTGGTTATTTGCTGACCTTATTGCATCTCCGCAAGCAAAACAGGTTTTCAGAGCTTGAATTTCCCAGAAGCACCAGCTGCTTCTTGCTGATGTCAGAGAATCCACGCTCGGCAGTAAGCTGATGTTGGCTCACATAGATTTTACACACAGAGGAGAACCACGGAACCCTGAATCCCATTACACAGCTGATGTCTGCAGGGAGGTTAGTGGGTTTTAGTCTTAAAAAAAAAGAAAAATCTGATGCACGCCTTAGTCTTTTACAGGGTTTATTAGTCATGTGCCTGACTTGCTGTCTCAAAGACAACAAGAGTTAAGTCCAGCTTGGAACTGTCCTAAGGTATTATACTTGGCAGCCAGTCTCTCAGTTTTCATGTATTTCACTGATTACCTGGCAATGCCTCCGAGGGCTTTGGGGACACGTGGGCGCCCCCCCTCTCACTGCCCCACCCCCATCTCCAGCTCGCTGTGCTTTCAATTGCCAGGCAGGTAACAGCTTCCAGCTGGGCTCTGCTTTAATAAGATGGAAAGTCCCTCTGCCTCTGGAGAAAGTCCAGATGGTTTTGTTGGTTTTGGTTGATAGGTGACTGAAGGGCACATGCGTGCAGGAAAGCTACGATGGGTTAAACCGTCTCCCGCTGTCCCCTCTCCCCGAGGTGAGTAAGCTCTCAGGGCTGGAGGTCCCAGGATGGGAGAGGCAGTGTTTGCTGCTACCTGGCCCAGTGCCTTCACTTTCTGAGCTTTCGTTTCCTCATTGTAAAATGAGAAAAATAATAACAGCCCACCCTGAGGACCTTTGCAGGCTGAAGGGAGTCACCTGTGAATGAACTCTGTCTGGGGTCTAGTAATACTACGTGTCTGTTCCCTTTCATCCCTGTCTTGCCCCTTGAAGGCAGAACTATGGCTTCTCCTGGGCACCCCCCCACCTTGCCCAGCACCACGCTGGGCACACGCTGAGACTGGGACAGAGAGTGTTGATGAATTGATGTCCTGGTCTCAAATCCTTTGCACGTTTCACTCAATGGTGTCCGCCTCAGCTGGGACTATATTTGAAGAAGGTGAACTTTAAAACTGTCTTTCTGATAAAAATAACTGATGTTCCTTGCATTCAGTTTGGAATATGTACTTGAGCACAAAGAAGAAAATAAATATAGCTAATCCTAGATGCAGGATACTGGATGTGAAGAGCCAACTCATTGGGAAAGACCCTGATGCTGGGAAAGATTAAAGGCAAAAGAAGGGGAAGGCAGAGGATGAGATGGCTAGGTAGCATTACTGACCTAATGGACGAGACTTTGAGCAAACTCTGGGAGATACTGAAGAACAAGAGGAGCCTGGCGTGCTGCAGTCCACAGGGTCACCAAAGAGTCAGGTGTGACTTAGCAACTGAACAATATTTTGCAGTCTTTCCTTCCAGTCTTAAAACTCCACTGCCTGGACATTTGCCCTGAACATCTTAGAGAAACCTGTCAGCATCTAAAGCCTCAAAGACAAGACCTTCCTTACAACAGAGCTACGTCTGACAGCCCTGTCTCTCTCAGTAGTTGAAGTCCCTGTATACTCCAGGGCTTATCTCACACTTCTTGCGGAAGTAAGATCACTCTTGTATCAAAAACACGACCGAGAAAGCTGCCGGGATATTTCCAGGCTGGCAGCTTACGGTGATGAGAACTTTTTAAGTTAGGCAAATAACTTAGAGAAAAGAATGTCTCTAGGTTTCTGGACATCTTGCTCCGTGTTTGTTATTTAGATGAAGAAATACAGTCATCTCGGGTTTCTTTCTGGTTATGGAGGAACTAGCTGCGGGGCCCTCACGTTGGGTCCTTTCCCCAGATCAAGGTTTCACAAAGCAAACCAGAGGGCAGGCTGTTGTGCTGGGCAGCCCTGCGCCACTCAACTGGGCAGGTCAACCTGGGCACCCAGCTGGGAGGGGAAGTGGGTCTGCAAGGCTGGGCAAACTCATCTGATCAAAGCATTTTTAGGAAATAACAGCAGGGACTCCCCTGGGGTCCAGTGGCTAAGACTCCTTGCCCCCAGTGCAGGGGACCCGGGGAATCCTGGCCAGGGAACTAGATCCCACATGGGCAACTAAGACCCGGCGCGGCCAAATAAATAAATAATTTTGTTAAAGAAGGAAATAACAAGGCAAAAAGCGTTTTGCTCAGGTGTAAGACCATTTATGGAGTCCAGGAGGCCTCTCATGCACCCCTGCTGATTTGGTATTGGGTCCACATGTTTGACACCAGACGTAGAAACAGCTGTGATTCTTGCATAATCAAAGCTAAGCTTGGTGGGTGACTTTTTTCTTCAATTAAAGTATAGGTGATTTACAATACGGTGTTAGTTTCAGATGTACAGCAACGTGATTCATTATATATACACATATTTTCAGGTTATTTTCCACTATACATTATTACAAGGTATTGAATATAATTCCCTCTGCTATACAGTAAACCCTGGTTGCTTATCTGTTTTATATATGGTGGTTTATATCTGTTAAACCCATATTCCTAATTTGCCTCTCAACCCCTCCCTCTCCTCTTTGGTAACCAGAAGCTTGTTTTGTACATCTGAGAGTGTATTTCTGTTTTGTACACAGATTCATTTGTATTATTTTTGTTAAGATTCCACATATAAGTGATACAATGTTTGTCTCGGCCTGACTTACCTCGCTAAATATGATACTCTCTAGGCCCATCCATGTTACTGCAAATGGCAGTATTTCCTTCTTTTTATAGCTAGTATTCCATTGTATATGTGCATGTGTGTGTGTGTATATGTATATGTACATACTGCATCTTCTTATGCCAGTGGCCTGTTTTTGCGCACCGGGGTGGCTTCCGTGTCTTGGCTGTTGTAAATAGTGCTGCTGTGAACGTCGGGTCGCATGTGTCTTTTCATGTTAGAGCTTTTGTTTTTTTCTGGATATACACCTAGGACTGGAACTGCAGGCTGATATGACAGCTCTTGTGGTTCAGTCACTCAGTTGTGTCCGACTCTTTGCGACCCCGTGGACTGCAGCACGCCAGGCCTCCCCGTCCATCACCAACTCCCGGAGCCTACTCAAACTCATGTCCATTGAGTTGGTGATGCCATCCAACCATCTCATCCTCTGTCGTCCCTTTCTCCTCCTGCCTTCAATCTTTCCCAGCATCAGGGTCTTTTTCAATGAGTCTACCCTTTGCATCAGGTGGCCAAAGTATTGGAGCTTCAGCTTCAGTGTCAGTCCTTCCAGTGGATAGTCAGGGCTCTATTCTTAGTTTTTTAAGGACCCTGCGTCCTGTTTTTCCAGGGCGGCTGCAGCAGTTTACATTCTGCTGGTGCCTTCTGAGTCCTGCAATCTGCCCTTCGTGGCTGTGACCCTCCCACCACTGTGGTGATGAGGCCAACTACACTTCAGATACATTTATGTCTGTGTGTGTGTGATTTTGTGAGTGCGTGTGAGTCTATAAGAGGAAACACTCCAAGGTCAGCCTTGCACAGTTTCTTCTTGGCTATCTAACTTTTTAAAATATTTCGATCACGAAAATATCTGCTTCTCCATACAATTTTTCCTCATAGTATTTAAACCCTACCCTTCACCCTGAAATCCTGTACTTTATTTACATGTGTGCATGTACCTGTGTGTACACACACACACACACACACACAGGGCTTCACTCAGGGCCCTGCAGGTATGCAATAAGTTACATACCTTAGCTATTATTATTGTTGGTTTTTTTTTTTTAATTTTAGTTTGACCTTTAGAACCCTGTGGATAAAACGGAGACCCCAGGAGTACAGACCAAGGACGCCTGGGAGATCAGTGCATTCCTTTTTAATAGAATTGTTACCTGAGGGAAAGTAGGGTCGCCTTCCGCACGGAACAGTTTGAGCTCTTGACTGCGCCCCCTTGTGGTGAAAAAGGAGTGAGACCGAGGGATTGGTCCCTAGCGCAGAAAACGTTTCCTTTGCGTGAATGTCAGTTATCCCTACTATTGTCACTACTATTGCTGCTGTGACCACTACACTTTCTCCAGGTTGATTGTTATTATTCATAAGGACACTACTGAACCTGGCACTGTGCTAAGCAAGCACTTCATGTGCTTTATTTCATGTCAGATTTGTAACAACCCTACGCTGTATCGAGGGCCTTCCCAGGTGGCTCAGCCGCAGGGAATCCGCCTGCCGATGCAGGAGACCCGGATTTGATCCCTGGGTCGGGAAGATCCCCTGGAGAAGAAAACTGCAACTCACTCCAGTTTTCTTGCCTGGAGAATCCCGTGGGCAGAGGAGCCCGGAGGGCTACAGTCCCAGTCTCTGCAGTCACAAACGTGTCAGACAGCACGCAGCGTCCGGACTAAAGAATCAACGTTGTAACTATTGTTAGCACTGCCATTTATAGAGCAGGAAGCTACAGCTCAGAGGGTTTGAGTAACTTGTTCAGAGTCACACAACTCATAGGAAATGGGTCTAGAACTTAACCCAAGGCCTAACCCCTGCACTTAACCACTTACCCACTGTCACACCATAGCCAGTTAGAGTGGTGTTTCTCAAACCTGAGTTACGTGTGGACCCCTTTAAATGAAAAGACTTTCTTATGAATGAAAGAAAACAGACTCCTTTGAGAAACTGAGTTAAAACCCTGTAACCACAGGCGATCCTGGGCACCATCACAGCCATCCGAGAGTCAAGCGCCTAAAGAGTCCCCGGCATGGGGCTTCCCTGCGTGGCCTCATTCTGTTGATCCTATCCGTTTTTTTTTTTTTTAGAAGATCACGGAAATGAAAACAAAGCTAAGTTTTATTCTTAAGGGGGCATGTGGGCAAGGCACTGCCCTCTTGCCTCAACCCTGCCAACTATTTTTAATAAACCCCAGCCTGAGAAACACCCGTTTAGAATGCGGGTACAGAAGAAAGCGGTTGGTGTCACACCGCTCTTTCCATAGTGCTCGGAAGACTGTTCCTGATGGGCTGGCCCTTTAATCTCATGCTTTTAACAATCCCATAAGGCTTTTCTTGGATGTCATTTGAATCTGAGTCTTGGAGGTGAGTCTTGCCTGTGGCAGAGTCCCCCCGAATGCCAGAGTTGAGACACAAGCTGTGTGCAGCAGTTAATTTGGTTTAGACTGTTCCTGATGGGCTGGCCCTTTAATCTCATGCTTTTAACAATCCCATAAGGCTTTTCCTGGATGTCATTTGAATCCGAGTCTTGGAGGTGAGTCTTGCCTGTGGCAGAGTCCCCCGAATGCCAGAGTTGAGACACAAGCTGTGTGCAGCAGTTAATTTGGTTGATGGCACGCAGTCCCAGGAGGCAGGAGTGAAGGATGCGTGTGTGTGCAGGTATGCTCTGTAGGATGGGGGAAGGGAAATAAGAAAAGGGAAAACCATATAAAATGTGCTTGCGAGTTGCCCACCAGAATCCTCTGCAGAGGCTGTGGACAGATCTCAGAGCTGCCCGCCTGCCCAGGAAGGAGAGGAAGAGCAGCTGGCCACCTGCCTGGCTCATTATCTGTCCCCCCAGCCTGGGCTTCCCTGGTGGCTCAGTCAGTAAAGAGTCTGCCTGCACTACCAGAGACCCAGGTTCGATCCCTGGGTCAGGAAGATCCCCTGGAGGAGGACATGGCAACTCACTCCAGTATTTTTGCCTGGAGAATCTCAGGGACAGAGGAGCCCATCAGGGCTTCCGTCCGTGGGGTTGCAAAAGTTGGACACGACTTAGCAACTAAACCAGCACCACCGATCAAGGGCTCCCCTGAGGGCAGTAACCTGTGCTCCTCTAGGCTGTCTAGTGAGCACCAAGCTCCAGAGGCGCCCCCAGGGGTTGGTTCATTCATTTCCTGAAGTTGCTATAGCAAAAATACCACAAACGGGGTGCCTGGAAACCACAGACACCTTTCTTCTCCTCCCACCTCTGGAGGTCAGAAGTCCGACAGCAGTTTTGCAGAGCCCAAATCAAGGTTATCTTGAAGACTTGCTCCCTCTGGAAGCTCCAGGGAGAAGCCCACTCCTTGCCCCCAGCTTCTGGTGGCCGTAGGGCTCCTCTCTCCAACCTCTGGCTCCATCTTCACATTGCCGTCTCCTCGGTGTGTCAGACCTCCCTCGGCCTCTTTCTTATAAGGACGCATGAGGGCATTTAGGACCATCCTGGTTGCCCAGGATGAGTCTCCTCATCTCAAGATCCTTAGTCTCACTGGGTGGTTTAGTCACTCAGTCGCAACCCCATGGACTGTAGTCCACTAGGCTCCTCTGTCCGTGGGACTCTTCAGGCCAGAATACTGGAGTAAGTTGCCATCCCCTCCTCCGGGGGATCTTCCCCACCCAGGGACCAAACCCAGGTCTCCTGCATTGCAGGCAGATTCTTTACCCGCTGAACCACCAGAGAAGCCCCTTTAGTCACATCTGCCAAGACTCTTTTCCCAAGAAAGGGGAACTTCACAGGCTCCACGGCCACAAGCCTCACTCGCTGCAGGTGAAACCCATTGGGGCCGAGCAGAGGGAGGCTTGTCTGAGCTAGTGGCCCTCCCCGGGGCTGCAGGCAGAGGTGAGGATGACAGCCCAGGGCAGGAGGTGTCTGATAACCAAGTGGATGCCTCTGACCCACAGACCAGGCCGTTCAAGTGTGACGGAGGCGGCAAACTTCTGCAGGAATTCCTGGGGAATTCTGCAATCACACTTCCGTTCTGGCAAATGTGGCTCAGGTGTTGTGGCATCTGTTTGATTTATTTCTGCAGGACAGTGGTTTCCTGTGTCCCTCTTGGGGCTGCGTCACAAAGAGAATCTAGGATAACACCTCGGTCATCTTTTTCTACAGGTGCTTGCTTTTCACTCTCCTGGAATGTTCCTGGAACAAATGCAGTAGGTACCTGCCTGGTCTCCCTGCCTTCGCGTGCTCCATCCTAGAGAACTTCATCTCCAAAAGGCAAGCCTGCCCACACCCCACCCAGGTCAGGCCCTTCAGTGGTTCATGGTGCTGTGAGACAGCAGTGGAATAGTCCTGGGATGGCACGTTGCACCACATCCTCTGCTTGTATTAATCCCCCACTTATGGGAAGGTGACTGAACAGCAACATCCAGGAGATGGTGAAGGACTGGGAAGCCTGGTGTGCTGCCGTTTCTCAAGATCCTTAGTCTCACTGGGTGGTTTAGTCACTCAGTCGCAACCCCATGGACTGTAGTCCACTAGGCTCCTCTGTCCGTGGGACTCTTCAGGCCAGAATACTGGAGTAAGTTGCCATCCCCTCCTCCGGGGGATCTTCCCCACCCAGGGACCAAACCCAGGTCTCCTGCATTGCAGGCAGATTCTTTACCCGCTGAACCACCAGAGAAGCCCCTTTAGTCACATCTGCCAAGACTCTTTTCCCAAGAAAGGGGAACTTCACAGGCTCCACGGCCACAAGCCTCACTCGCTGCAGGTGAAACCCATTGGGGCCGAGCAGAGGGAGGCTTGTCTGAGCTAGTGGCCCCCCCCGGGGCTGCAGGCAGAGGTGAGGATGACAGCCCAGGGCAGGAGGTGTCTGATAACCAAGTGGATGCCTCTGACCCACAGACCAGGCCGTTCAAGTGTGACGGAGGCGGCAAACTTCTGCAGGAATTCCTGGGGAATTCTGCAATCACACTTCCGTTCTGGCAAATGTGGCTCAGGTGTTGTGGCATCTGTTTGATTTATTTCTGCAGGACAGTGGTTTCCTGTGTCCCTCTTGGGGCTGCGTCACAAAGAGAATCTAGGATAACACCTCGGTCATCTTTTTCTACAGGTGCTTGCTTTTCACTCTCCTGGAATGTTCCTGGAACAAATGCAGTAGGTACCTGCCTGGTCTCCCTGCCTTCGCGTGCTCCATCCTAGAGAACTTCATCTCCAAAAGGCAAGCCTGCCCACACCCCACCCAGGTCAGGCCCTTCAGTGGTTCATGGTGCTGTGAGACAGCAGTGGAATAGTCCTGGGATGGCACGTTGCACCACATCCTCTGCTTGTATTAATCCCCCGCTTATGGGAAGGTGACTGAACAGCAACATCCAGGAGATGGTGAAGGACTGGGAAGCCTGGTGTGCTGCCGTCCATGGGGTTGCAAAGAGTTGGACACGGCTGAGCAACTGAACAATATTTCAATCTAATCATTTTTTAACTTAACTTTGGTTGAAGTATAGTTGATTTACTCAACATAATTTTTCCTTTGTTATTCTCCTTAGTTTATTTTATGCATTGAAAACATTATCCTAAGAAAGGATCATAGGCATCACCAGTATGGCTAGGGAGTCCCTGACCCAACAGAGGTCAGCCTCACTTGCAATACTCCAATGTGTCCGGCAGAGGGCACTAGAGCTCCTATGCAAACCTGCATACACACTCCTGCCTGTTTACTATTTCCCACCATTGCAGAAGCAGAAATGTCCTTTAAATTCATCTTCCTTTTAGACTAGTAATAATGTATGCACAGTGATCAGAATATGAAAATACTTACAGACCTGCTCTCCTATTTCTTTGTCTCCTATTTCTTAAAATTTCCATGCCATTTTTTAAATGCTCAACTGAACCGTTGGTACTGACGTTATTTTTAAACTGTGTCTTATAGCTGGAGTTACCTTATAATTTCTGTGTCCTATATGAAAGTATGCAATCAGTATAAAGTGGAGGTTAAGATAAAGACTAGCCTGACCACGTTATAAATACACACTAATGTATACAAAATACCAAGTAACGTGAGTCATAGCGATGACTGTGGAAGAAACTTCTGGGTCTTTGGCCAACTCACCTAGAACATTATCTAAAGGCTCCCTAGTGTACATAATGTAGTCCTTTTTTTTCTGAGCAAAAAAACCCTTTCCTATGGTGTTTTCTCAGAGAGTCTGATCACCCTGATCAGACTGATATTTGTTATTTGTTAAATTATCCTCCTGATATTTGTTAAGTTATCCCAATGAACTGAGTGTCGGGTATTCAATGCCTACTTTACACAACAGTTTTGAATGGGGAGGTCAATTTGAAGGCAAGACCGGTTTGTCTTCCTCTTTCTGCCATTGTCTCACCAGCGATTCAGGGGTTTCACAAACAGCAAACTTCACAGACTGCCTTCTCCCCTGTTTTTTCTGGGGGAGCAGGATCAGAGGAGGGGGGAAATGCAATAGCAGGCGAACCCCACCTATCTCTCCTTCTGATGCTGGTAAGGCCTCTGATGAATAAATTAACCACAGTTTCTCAGCATGCCTGCCCTGCATCCTGTGTATGCCTATGACCCAGGACATGCAGAGAAATATTCCTTCCCCCAAACCTAAAAACTCTTCGTAAGGCAGGGCCACCTTCTCACACTGTATGACAACCATGTGGCGTGATGTGGGGCTCAGATGGTTGTGACTTCAAATCTTAACTGCAACTCTTAAGTGATATTAGTCAAGCTGGCTTCCCAAATGGCTCAGTGGTTAAAGAATCCGCTTACAATGCAGGAGACGCAGGCAGACGCGGGTCCAGTCCCCTGGTGGGGAAGAGTCCCTGGAGGAGGGCATGGCAATCCACTCCAGTATTCTTGCCTGGGGGAGAACCCAACAGACAGAGGAGCCTGGTGGGTGACAGTCCATAGGGTCAAAAAGAGTCAGACACGACAGCGGCTGAGCGCGCACACGTGGGTCAAGTTACTTATTTTTGAACATTATCTCCGAATCGTAGTTACCTCCAATAATACTCATCTCTGAATAATATTTCTCTCTGGAACTACCTCTGAACACGTGTTGTCTCCTCCATAAAATGGAATAGCAGTTGCTGTTTCTTGGGGTTGTGCAGATTCAATGCAATTTTGTTTGGGAAGTAAACAAACAAAGCACAGAGAACATATTCGGTCAACGTGAGCCCCCAACCCTTCCAGCTCCCCCCAAAAACACATGCTTTCCCCTTGGAAGAGATGCACAGGCCAACTCTGAGTGTTAGTTTATGATCCTAGGGAGACTTAGAAAGTGGGCTATTAAAAGATAAGTTTCAGGAAAGAATAAACTCGTGACACTTATTCAAATACAAGAAAAATGAGACGTGTCAAAGATACCATTCTGCTCCTCACACAGTGAACGCGGACGTCCCTGGTGGCTCAGTGGCAAAGAACCCGCCTGCAATGCAGGAGATGTGGGTTCAGTCCCTGGGCTGGGAAGATCCCCTGGAGGAGGGAATGGCTGCCCACCCCAGTGTTCTTGCCTGGAGGATTCCATGGACAGAGGAGCCTGGGGGACTACAGTCCATGTGGTTGCAAAGAGTCAGACATGACTGAAGTGACTGAACACACACAAACGCACACACAGTGAGGGAATCTGGCAGATTTTATAACTGTTTCAATGAAGAAGTCAAAAAGCACACATGGACAAGGAGTAAAAGAAATGTTGAAATGAATCATAAAGGAAACAAAACTATTTTTTTTCCCAGCAGTTGGGGAGCGGGGAGGTAAGCTGGACCTCTCCCAAACAGGATGGAATGTACATAATTACCAGTTATCTGTAGCTCCTACAGCTGTAAAACAGCTTAGAGTCAGAAAGAAAAAAAATCAGAATCCAATAAGGCAGAGATTGCCTGTTATGGATAACGCACAGTTTTCCATTAGAACACTTTCTTTTTTTCCACCTTAACGCTGAAGGTGTGTGCAGCAGTAACAGGCACCGTTTTATTTCCTACTTCCTAGAATAAGATCATACAGAAACTACCCGGCAGTGACCCCAGATTTTGAAATCACGAGGAATCAGGGTTCCCCAGTCCTGGAACAAAGCTACAGGCTCCACGGGCAAACAAAGCCCTTTGCTAAGAATCGATGCGTGTCGCAGAGACAAAGCAAGCCCGGGCAGGCAGCGCCCAGCCCCGCAGGGCCCCCAGAGCTCATCTCCAGCTCCCGGGCAGGTGGGCTGCCTGACGCAGAGGGTATGGCCCCAAGGGAGGGAACCGCCCTCCACCCGCCGGGAGGGACATTGACCAGTGTGTGGCCAGCTCCTAGTCAGTTTCACACCCAGCCAACTGCTGGGGTAAGGCTCTCCGCCCAGGTGAGGTCCACCACCAGCTCCCAGTTTCTAGCTCTTGTGGTCTGGTTACTCATACAAAATATAATCTTTCCCCAACAACTTGAGACCCACCGGAAGCCCAGTGCCACCTAACATGGCCTCCCAACTCCGTTCCAGAGCTCCTGAAAATGTTAGCCCTAAGGTGGCTCCTTCACGTGGCCCCGTGGGTGGGCACGTGGACTGTGATTGTCTTCGCTAGATAGTGCCTGGCATTTATCACTCAGGGTTAGTAAGTCCCCCAGGGAAGTGCAGCGGAACCATGATTCTTATTGACTGAACCACCCAGCTTCTTTGTTGAATAGCCAGTGGATTCAGCTCCTGTTTCAGACTTTTTCTGCTCCAGATACTCCTCCCCTTGGACTTCCACTTAGCAGGGTAGGTGAGTGAGGCATTTGCTCAGACTGTAAAATTTCAGGGGCACCAGGGTGCAAAAAAAAGCTCCATAATTAAGATAAATAGCCTTTCGATACAATTTTAGGAAACTGAAATTAATGGAAACAGTCCATAATGAGCAAAATATAAACGTTTTAAATAAAATGAGGATCCAGTTCTGTATACGCAGTATCCAGAGAGTGAGTCCTGAGCCTTCCACTGAGCCTAAATAAAAGCAAAGCAGGCAAATAGCGCCTTAAACTTTGTCCCACTGGTGCTTTAGAGTCTAGGCTCTCAGAGGTAAATGTGCATTTTTAAAACAGTGAATGCACACTTAAGATTTCATTTCATTGAAAGTAAATTTCACACTAAAAGAAAAAAAATTAAACAGATATTGAATTCTGCTTCAGTTCAGTTCAGTCGCTCAGTCGTGTCCGACTCTTTGCGACCCCATGAATCGCAGCACGCCAGGCCTCCCTGTTCATCACCATCTCTCGGAGTTCACTCAGACTCACATCCATTGAGTCAGTGATGCCATCCAGCCATCTCATCCTCGGTCGTCCCCTTCTTCTCCTGCCCCCAATCCCTCCCAGCATCAGAGTCTTTTCCAATGAGTCAACTCTTCGCATGAGGTGGCCAAAGTACTGGAGTTTCAGCTTTAGCATCATTCCTTCCAAAGAAATCCCAGGGTTGATCTCCTTCAGA
>SJYT01047084.1:380323-404799 GCA_006410635.1 Cephalophus harveyi | reverse complement strand
GCATTGCCTTTCTTTGGAATTGGAATGAAAACTGACCTTTTCCAGTCCTGTGGCCACTGCTGAGTTTTCCAAATTTGCTGGCAGATTGAGTGCAGCACTTTCACAGCATCATCTTTCAGGATTTGAAACAGCTCAACTGGAATTCCATCACCTCCACTAGCTTTGTTCGTAGTGATGCTTTCTAAGGCCCACTTGACTTCACATTCCAAGATGTCTGGCTCTAGATTAGTGATCACATCATCATGATTATCTGGGTCGTGAAGATCTTTTTTGTACAGTTCTTCTGTGTATTCTTGCCACCTCTTCTTAATATCTTCTGCTTCTGTTAGGTCCATACCATTTCTGTCCTTTATCGAGCCCATCCTTGCATGAAATGTTCCCTTGGTATCTCTAATTTTCTTGAAGAGATCTCTAGTCTTTCCCATTCTGTTGTTTTCCTCTATTTCTTTGCATTGATCACTGAAAAAGGCTTTCTTATCTCTTCTTGCTATTCTTTGGAACTCTGCATTCAGGTGCTTATATCTTTCCTTTTCTCCTTTGCTTTTCGCCTCTCTTCTTTTCACAGCTATTTGTAAGGCCTCCCCAGACAGCCATTGTACGGGAGACAGGAATCAAGACCATCCCCATGGAATTCTGCTTAGCTAAATCCTTAAGAGGTAGTGTATTGATGTTTACAATTTACTTTGTCCTATAAACACACACACACACACACACACACACACACACATAAATGGGGTTTCCCAGGTGGTGCTGATAAAGAACCTGCCTGCCAACACAGGAAACATAAGAGATCTGGGTTTGATCCCTGGGTTGGGAAGATCTCCTGGAGGAGGGCATGGCAACCCACTCCAGCATTCTTGTCTGGAGAATCCCATAGACAGAGGAGCCTGACCAGCCACAGTCCATAGAGCTGCAAAGAGTCGAAGAGACTTAGAATGCACGCATGCGTATATGATGGGTTATGGATGAGTAGAGGGAAGGATAAAGAGATAGATATTGATAAAATACAGTAAAATGTTAATAGTAGAATCTAGGTAGTTCATAGGTATTCACCATAAAATTCAATTTTGCTGTGTTTTTGAAAAATTTTTAAATAGTTTTAGAAATTTAAAAATAATTAGAAAAAAATAGAGAAATCTAATGTCTGCCATTACAAATGTAGGATCACTATCCAAGTTTGAGGTTTTGTTCTTATTTTCCCTTGACCTTTAATGGGTAGAAAATGGTAAGGATTTGACTCTAAGCATACCAAGTTTACAGTCCTCAATGATGTGTATTAGACCACACCCCAGTCCTGTCTGGCAAAATCCTCCGATGTTTATGTCAAGACATCCACATGCTTTTATTTCTTCTGAAGCCCTGACCTCACCTAGGGTGTGAGAATATGACATAGAGTGAGTGTCTGCTCTGAAGGGCCTCTCATATGTCATGCGCTGATCAGAGCACAAGGTTTCGTTTATATTTAATGACTGTTAGTTTCTGAAGAGTGGCAGAATGTGCCACTCCAAAATATGCCTCTTTGGCGTAAGAATTATGCTGAGCTGAAGGCAACTGAGAAAAAAAAGCTAAAGGAAATGCTCTCTGTCCTCCCCTATTTGCCTAAAAGCAGCACACAATTTGTAAAGTTGTCTCTCCTCCCTTCTCTAAGAGGAAGGACAAAGGTTAATCCCCGGAGATAACTTGAAACCAACTTAAATCAATATAAAAAACAGACTCATATTTACTGTCCGCTTCCTGATCACTTCCTCATGACTGGCCTCCTCCACTCACTTCTCTCTTTTGTCTTTAGTTGAAGATGATATTTAAGCCTGAGTTTTAAGCCACCTCCAAGAGCTAATTGTTTTTCACTGGGTGTCTCCCATATATCCATGAGGGATACTGGTCAATAAACTGCTGTTTTTATTTCCCATGTTAAGCTGTCTTTTGTTACAGAGGAGGTCCCAGCTGAGTGCTAGGAAGGGTAGGAGAAATTTTTTTTCTTCCTTCAGTTCAGTTCAGTTCGGTCGCTCAGTCGTGTCTGACTCTGTGACCCCGTGAATCGCCGCACGCCAGGCCTTCCTGTCCATCACCGTCTCCCAGAGTTCACTCAGACTCACGTCCATTGAGTCCGTGATGCCATCCAGCCATCTCATCCTCGGTCGTCCCCTTCTCCTCCTGCCCCCAATCCTCTTTTTCGCTCTCCTCTTTCACTTTCATCAAGAGGCTTTTTAGCTCCTCCTCACTTTCTGCCATAAGGGTGGTGTCATCTGCATATTTGAGGTTATTGATATTTCTCCCGGCAATCTTGATTATTATTATTATTATTATCTAACTCGCAGGAGGAAAGAAAGAAGGAAAGGAGAGATGCAGCCAAATATTTTCTTAATAAGGTGTACAATTCAATGTGAATTTACTATATTCAGACAGTTGTGCAACCGTCAGCACAATCAATTTTAGAACATTCTTGTCACCTCACAAAGAATGCCATACACTTCAGTCACCTTTTCACAAACCCTCTCTTCACTCTCTCAACCATAGGCCACCATTAATCTCCTCTCTGTCTCTATAGATTTGCCTGTTCTGGATATTTCATATAAATGGAACCGTATAAAATATGGTGTTTTTGTGACTAGCTTCTTTCACTTAGCATACTATTTTCAGGGGTCATTCATGTCGTGGCATGAATCAGTACTTTAAATAGCTGAGTGATATTCCATTGTATGGATATAATGCACTTCAATTCAGTTCAGTTACTCAGTCATGTCTGACCCCATAGACTGCAGCACACCAGGCCTCCCTGTCCATCACCAACTCCTGGAGTTTACTCAGACTCATGTCCATCGAGTCGGTGATGCCATTCAACCATCTCATCCTCTGTCATCCCCTTCTCCTCCTGACTTCAATCTTTCCCAGCATCAAGGTCTTTTCAAATGAGTCAGTTCTTCACATCAGGTGGCCAAAGTATTGGAGTTTCAGCTTCAACATCAGTCCTTCCAATGAACACGCAGGACTGGTCTCCTTTATAATGCACTTCATCTATCCATTTATCATGATATCTGGGTTGTTTCCACTTTTGTACTATGATGAATTATGCTGCTATGAATATGCATGTAGTTTTATGTGGATATATGTTTTCATCTCCCTGGGGTATATACCTAGGATTGGAATTGTTGGACAAAGGTCCATCTAGTCAAAGCTATGGTTTTTCCAGTAGTCATGTACAAATGTGAGTTGGACTATAAAGAAATCTGAATGCCGAAGAATTGATGCTTTTGAACTGTAGTGTTGGAGAAGACTCTTGTGAGTCCCCTGGACTGCAAGGAGATCCAACCAGTCCATCCTAAAGGAAATCAGTCCTGAATACTCAATAGAAGGACTGATGCTGAAACTGAAACTCCAATACTTTGGCCACCTGATTCAAAGAACTGACTCATTTGCAAAGACCCTGATGCTGGGAAAGATTGAAGGCAGAAGGAGAAGGGGATGACAGAGGATGAGATGGTTGGATGGCATCATCAACTCAATGGACATGAGTTTGAGTAAACTCTGAGAGTTGGTGATGGACAGGGAGGCCTAGCGTGCTGCAGTCCACGGGGTTGCAAGGAGTCAGACACGACTGAGCGACTGAACTGAACTGAACTGATGGTAATTCTATATTGAAAATTTTCAGGAACCGTCAGACTGTTTTCCTCTGTGGCTGCATCGTTTTATATTCCCACAAGTATATATGGGCTCCAATTTCTCCACATCCTTGCCAGCACTTGTTATTATCTGTCTTTTTTCTTGTGCTTGGCTGTGTGAGCTCAGTCATGTCTGACTCTCTGTGACCCCATGGACTGTAGCCCGCCAGGCTCCTCTGGCCATGGGATTTTCCAGGCAAGAGTTAGACTGGGGTGCCACTGCCTTCTCCTACTAGCACCATAGAAGCTGCCTATTATGTAACACCGATGAATTGATGAAAGTAGCAAAATAAGAAGCTCGGGGTGGAACAGCCATCTCCGCTGGGCTCAATGTGTATTGAGCACATGGCAGGGAGTGTCTGAATTTGGGTTCCCTCAGAAGCAGACACTGAGACAAAGAGCCTGGTGCAAGAAGTTTGTTTTGGAGGAAAAGAAACCACCGCCTAGAGGAGTAGGAGAGTGAGACTTAGAGCAGCCAGTGTGGGGTCAGCAGTCCAGCCGGGAGCGACTGTGGACAAGGAGAGCTTGGTCTCTCTTGGGAAACCCTTTGAGGCTCAGTGCGGTGCCCACACCTCCGAGGGCTCCTGAGAGGTGAGCGAGTTGGGGTATTTATATACCGTGTCCAGTCAGCCATTGGTTGTGGCTGCTTCCGGGGAAATTAATTCCCTGCTCCTGCCATGAACATAGCCAGAGATAGCCCTCCACCTAAAAAGGATAAAAAGGAACTTTCTGGCAGTTTGAAGTTGGGCCGGCAAGCAGTGAGGTGGTTTGGACAAGGAGAAAGAGGCAGGCCATTGAGAGAGCACGCTGCAGGGGTATGAAATTGTACCTACCTACCCACAGGGAGCTTGTCTCAAGGTGGCAAGATATGACCACACGGCAGAAAGAGAGCCGACAGCGGAATACACTGCCACGTCAAAATGATGATCTGAGCATTGTGCAGTCAGAAAGACAAAAGTGATGACCACATATTTTTAAGAAGCTATTTACATGAGATGTCCAGGAAAGGCAAGTTTGTGGTTACATGGAGCTGGTGTTGGCGGGCAGGAGGGGGTTGGGGTGGGGAAAGCAGGAAGTGACTATAAATGAGCCAGGGGGCTTTTTTTATTTTTTTGATGGAGATTGTCTTCAGATTGGATTACGGTGACATCTACACAGCTCTGTAAAAGTTTTAAAAATCATTGAATCCCTCCACTAGAAATTAATGACCTTTATGGTGTACAAGGGCTTCCCTGGTGGCTGAGCCTGTAAAGGCTTCACCTGCAATGCAGGAGACCCAGGCTTCCCAGAGCACTAGTGGTAAAGAACCTACCTGCCAGTGCAGGCTAGACATGAGACGGGTGTGATCCCTGGGATGGGAAGGTTCCCCTGGAGCAGGGAATGGCAACCCACACCAGTATTCTTGCCTGGAGAATCCCATGGACAGCGGAGCCTGGCGGACTATGGTTCATAGGGTCGCAAAGAGTCAGACACAACTGAAGCTGGTGCATAAATTTATCACGCATGGTGCATAAATTTATCACACATGGTGCATAAATTATATCTTAACAGAAGCTGTCTTTAATAAGTGGTGCAAAGAGACTTAAAACTGCCTGTAGGCACCGGGACTCAGGGCCAGCCTCCATCCTTTGTCAGTATATAGCAGACATCGTGCTGCTGTGTACCAGGATCCAGGTAGTGCTGGGCCAAAATGACTTTGAAGTTGGAGATCTGTCAGACATTGACCACCTTGAGCTGGACAACTTACACAATCTCTCTGAGTTTCTTCTTCATCGTGTAGACTGGGCTGGGTGTTTTCTAAAGATCACAGGAATACTTAGTGCCTTAAAAGCTGATAATATTGGATTTGTTACCTGGGGCCATTAGGGATGACTTCTTGGCATTATAAGGCATAAATACAGTAATGGGATAGCTGTCCAAATAAAAGTGATTTGGAGAAACATCCTAGCTCCAGGACACATACAAAATGAACAGGACTTTTAACATGAATAATGTAACAGTGGTAACAAAGAGCAACCCAGGGTAGGGCTAAGGAAAACGCATCAGGGAAGAAAGTGTCAGTGAATAGCCTTCTGGGGGCGAGGCTATTAACAATTTATACAGTTGGTAGAAAATCTGGCTTCAGGAAACCTCTAACTCAGCTTGACGAAGAATGAAAGAAATTTCCATTAGTTACTCCAGCTCCTATTCAGTCCTTCTGATGACAGAAGAAAATTGAAACCATTGAACCATGCTTTGTCTGACCAAGATTATTGATTTGATTTGAGCAGGTAATAAACTTGGCTGGAATGTTGCATATCATTGGTCGAATCAGGCTGTACAGTCGTCAGTTCTAGTCAAACTCTCTTTTAAACACCAGTCGAGAAATTTCACCTGCATTAGGCACCTCTTAACTCAGTTTTCTATCACAGTGTTCCCTCGATACTTTTGCAGTCAGCTGTGGTTACTAGAAGTGTTTTGAGATGGGACTTTGTTAGCTGCTACCAAAGTAAGTCAACTGATCAAAGCTATTTGGAGGTAGGTCTCATGAACTATTATCTTCGGGGCGTCTGATTTTCAGAACGAGGCCTATCCAAACAAGAATTCTGTATGTGATCAATCTTTCAAATGAGTTTGCTTTTAGGGTCATTTTCAAATGACTCTAGGGGTGATTTTCATTATCTTTTAAATTTTTTTCTGAACTTTATGAATATTATAAAACAAAATGGCACTATTTTATTTTAATTTTAGGCATTTTATTTAATTATGCTAAACAATACAGGAATATATTCTATTTGTAAAAGATTAAAACCCAGAAGTGCTTAAATACCGCTACTGTCATCGTTAGCCTCACCTAATTTTGCTACAATTAAAACGACTGTGACAGAGTAATGTGCATCCTGCTAACACTTTATTTACACTTAGATGTAGCTTTCATGGTATTACATGTTATGATTATATATGTTGTAACTTGCCTTTTGTGCTTAAAATAGGTCTGGATGATCTCTAAATGTGTATATGTATATATATGTGTGTGCATATCTATGTATACATGGGCTTCCCAGGTGGCTCAGTGGAAAAGAATCTGCCTGCCAAGCAGAAGACCCCGGTTCCATCCCTGAGTCAGGAAGGGCTACAGTCCATGGGGTCGCAGAGTCAGACATGACTAAGCAACTAACACACACATTTATGTATACATTCACATATATATATACATATAGTATTCCAGAGCTATAACTTATTTTACAGTTCTCACCTTGATGGACATCCATTTGGCTTTCCAGTTCATGGGGCATCCTTCAAACATTCATATTTGTTCACACGAACAAATATCTTTGTAGGAGAGATTCGGAGGAGTGGAATGAATGGGTCAAAAGGTATTTGCATGTTTAGTTTCAGTAGATACTGCGATATTGCTGCTCACACAATCTAAAGTGTATCCACTCCCACCAGCAGTTTAGGAGTGAATAGCACTTTTCCGAATTAACTTAAAATTTTGTTGCCAATATGACAGGCAAAAAGTATCTTCTTTCCTGAGGGACAGTGACGTTGGGGTTAGGCATTTTTTCATACACTTATTGTTTCCAGATGTACCTGACCTGACGTCTACTACATCCCTGCCTTGAAAAGCCAACTCAAGTCTTACTTCCTCTTTGAAACTTTCTGAAGCAGAATGGAGTGGAAAAGGTGTATCACTGGAGACTCTGATAAACCGCATGAACAGTACTGCTCCCCCTTATTCGCTCCCCTTACAGGAAGAGTGCCTCTCGGGCGCCCTGAGCCTTGCGGTGGCCGCCCTCAGGAGGAGTTGCTCTTCCGGTCTCCCTGGCGGCCATCTTGGCTGTGTGGCTCGCTTTAGCCAATGGAGCGTGAGCTGTAGCGACAAACGCCACATCCAAATGGAAGCTCTCAGAGGCACTGCAAGCCTCAGCCACTTCTGTTTTCCTTCTGCCATAACAGAACAACATGTTCCCATTTTCTTCTTGGGGTGAAGAAAACGGGTGGAGGAGAGCTGTCAGGTAATGTGACTGAGAGGTACTGGTTGGCCAAGAAGTTCATTCGGGTCTTTCCGTTACATCTTACAGAAACACCTGGACGAACTTTTTGGCTAACCCAGTCCTTCTTGGTTGTTATAAGCTACCGAGATTTGGATCTGTGGAAACCAACTCAGAACCCCTGGGTTGATATAAAGGTTATTTTAAGCTGGAGAGATTTGAAAGTCATCAGATGAGGGAGAAAGGAAAAAGCCTCTTCTCTGACTAAAGGCAGCAACTTCTGGGAAATAAGGCTGCTTTATTTCCCTTTTAGGGTAGATCTACTCCTAGAAGTAAGAACATGAATAAAACCTTCCCCAAATACAATAAATGAGTCACAGGGGCAAAATGTATAGTGTGGGAAATATAGTCAATAATGTTGTTATATGTATCTGTCCCCATATAAAATCTTTAGCTATTATTTTAAAGGACTTATTGTAAAGGACTCCTCATGGTGGTAACTAGACTTACGATAGGTGACCATTTTGTAATGTATAGAAGTTTCTGATCACTGTGTTGTGCCCTTGGAACTAACATAGTGTTAGAGGTCAATTATACTTCAGTGTCAAACCTAACAAATAATAACTACTGAGACCCTACTGAAGAGCACAGAGAACTCTCCCCAACGCTCTGTGCTGACCTAAATGGGGAGGAAGCCTGAAAAAGAATAAGCATACACAGAGCTGATTCACTTTGCTGTACAGCAGAAACCAACATTGTAAAGAACTATACCCCAATAAAAAGTAGTGAATAAAACCAAAACAAAAGTTCCCCAAATCCCTTTACTAAGGGCGTTTTATGGCCCTGAAGGAGATGGAAAGATCACTCATACCTGTATAGAGGAACATTATCACAAATATTTTATCCCCCATATGTTCTCCTGGAAACGCTTTATCTTTAAAAAGTCATCAGTTTTCCCATAAGTACATTGCCTCCCCTCTCTTTCACCTATTCAGATGGTATATAAGCCCCGAATTCTGACCAGCCCTTTGTATTACTCATCACTATGTTCTCCCATATGCATGTACATTGCATATGTAAGTGAACTATTTTTTCCCTCCTACGAATCTATCTTTTGATAGTTTAATTCACATGCCACAGAGACAGAACTTAAGAGGGTAGAAAAATCCGAGCTTTTCTTTCTCTATAGGAGCCATTTGTTACTATAGCAAAGCTGAATGATACAGAGAGAGATGGGCCTTCATTTCCAACTGTGTCTCTGCCACTTACTTGCTGAGTGAAGCTTGTGTTCTAGGAGACCTTTGGTCAAATGCTCCTTTATAGGCTCCTTTATAAATTAAATATAGCTTATGATTTTTTTCCTTCTTGTGAAGAACAAATAGGATGAACAAATTGTAGCGTGTTGGTATTAAGTCACAGTAATACATCTTTTTCAGAAGATAAATTATACATATTCCAGTAAGAAAAGAGATTGGATAATACTCACCAAATTCCTATGCCAAGTTATGTTTAAAAATTACTTTCTTACCATTTGGTGGTTCTGTTAAAGAGTAAACAAGGAAGGGTCCACCCAAAGTGCTTGAAATACTCATTGAGAATTACGACTGGCTGTCACATGGCCCATGATTACTGCCATGTGATGGCATGGTCGTGAGAGAGGTCATCGGGGGAACTGAGTTCTTCCCCTTTTTGAAGTTGGCACCTTGCCCTCCCTGCAGAACTTGGCTGTGGGTCACAAGCAGCATTTCTGCGTCTGCCCCTAAGATCAAATAAGCAAGCAGAGTCCCTGAAGTGCTTAGACTTTTTTTTTTTTTGGCAGCTCTACAAAGCATCATTCCCTGACCAGGGATGGAACCACACCCTCTGCAATGAAGCAAGGAGTCCTAACCCCAGACTGCCAGGGAATTCTCAGTGCTTAGACATTTGAAAAATTCATCTCATGACAAGGGGCTGGAGAATTATATAAATATTACATATTTATATATATATTTTTTGAGCAAACTGTTTGAGACAGAAAACAAAAGGCATAATACACACCCATCTGGTCGCTACTTACCATTGTGCAGAAATTTCCTCAAGTTCCCACAAGTGTTGGAAAGAATCATAGTTGAAACAAGCGCTATCATCAGTGGTTAACTGTTGTCCCTGGGTGATGGGTACCTGGAGGTTTCTTCTACTTTCTCCCAATTTATGTGTAATTTGAATTTTTCCATAGAAAATTTTAGGAGAGACAGAGGGAATCAAAGTATGCCTATTCCATAGCAGGGAGTCATCTGAACTTAGCAAGTGTTTAGAACAGTTGAGTAAGTTCCTTAACTTTCTGATTTTCAGTTTCTTCATCTGTAATGTCTGCTCAGTCACGTCTGATTCTTTGCAACCTCATGGACTGTAGCCCACCAGGCTTCTCTGTCCATGGGATTCTCCAGGCAAGAATACTGGAGTGGGTTGCCACTTCCTACTCCAGGGGATCTTCCCAACCCAGGGATCGAATCCACATCTCTTGCATCTCCTGCATTGATGGGTGGATTTTTTTACCACTAGCGCCACTTGGGGAGCCCTTCGTCTGTAATATGGGATTAATAATAGCTCACTCATGGTATCGTAGCTTAGTAAGGGGTTCCAAGGAAGTTACTTTTTGCGTGCAAAATAAACACCTGTTTATAATGAGAATTTCCCTCATCCCCTCTAACTGTCTGATTACTGGGAAAGGTAGAACCCTTGTGATGGGGTTATCGCCCTTGTAAGAAAAGGAAGAGACACTGGAGTTGTCTCTTTCTCCACATGCAGGTAATGAAGAAAGGCCTTGTGAGCACACAGGGAAAATACAGTTGTCTGTAGACTGGAAAGAGACGTCACAAAGGACCGTATCTGCCACCACCTTGATCTCGGACTTTTCAGCCTCCAGAATTGTGTCACATAAATGGCTGTTCTTTGAGCCTCCCAGTCTAAGATATTTCCTTACAGCAACCCGAGCTGACAAAGACAGCCTCTGCCTATGAGTATATGTCTTAATCTAAGTCTAAATGCATTTGTGTTTGCTTTCGTCTTGTGTTTGTACCTATGTGTTTCTCCTTCTGAATGTGGTTTTATCAAAAGAGCCAGAAATACTTTAGGCATTTCTATAAACCAGGGCCGATGATAGCGCCCAACTCATAAGATTGTTAGGTGTCAGGTATCATTATTTTACTTTATCGTTTATTGGTTCCGAGATTTAGAGAAGTTAGAATTTATCTTAACCATCATTTATAAAGGCAATTTTAATGGTTAAGAATGGGTTTGAACCTCATGTTTACCCACCGTCTGTCCATTCTTCCTTCCATCCATGGCCTCACTTTCCCCACCTGCCACTGGACATAGGAAAAACATCTTCCTAACCGGACTGGATGAAGTAATCCATGTAACCTGCTTAGTGCAAGGCCTGCACATGGTAAACACACACTAAATGTCAGCCACTAGAAACAGCACAGCGTTCTGTTGGAAATGACGGTGCTTGGGCTTCCTAGGTGGCGCTAGTGGTAAAGAACCCACCTGCCAATGCAGGAGACACAAGAGACGTGGGTTCCATCCCTGGAGGAGGGCACGGCAACCCACTCCAGTATTCTTGCCTGGAGAATCCCATGGACAGAGGAGCCTGGCGGGCTATAGTCCACAGGGTTGAAAGAGTCAGGCACGACTCAAGCGACTTCACACGCTTGCATGTAGGGAGAAAACACAGATGTGAGCGAGGCTGAGGTTACAGTGCTGTGACTCCGTGGGCATCTTCACTAGGCTCCTCTTCCTGGGAAGAAGGGTAAGATGGGCCATGGTGGGTTTGTAATGGAAATCTCTCTTCGCACGATGGGTGAGATGGATGCTCAAGGATAATAGGTGTTGGCTTCCTCCAGCAGGAGGGACTGGGCTTGTTGTAGCTGGAGAGGGTCTCTAGGCTGCCTATTTCCTTTAAGAACTTGTTTGAACACTAATCATTTTGTGCACTATGTATGACAGCCTTGTTAATCTTTTTTTGTGCTTTTCAACTGTGTTTCTTAACACATTCTGGGTACCCAGAAGCAGGTATCTGTTTTATAAAGTAAGATGAACTCGTTGTTTGTTGTTCAGTCATTCAGTCGTGTCTGACTTTTTGCAACCCTGTGGACTGCAGCACGCCAGGCTTCCCTGTCCTTCACCATCTCCCAGAGTTTTCTAGATGAACTAGACACACAAAAAATGCACTTATCGCAAAAAGGTAACTTATCAAGTTGAGGAAGGTACTTATTCTCTTGGAGCTTAAGTTGTCTCGTGTATAAAATAAGAAGTTTAGAAGATCAGCTGTAGCACTCTTGTCTGTTTTTCTGGGGTGTCCATGGCATCCTTGCTTGGGTTCCCTAACTCCTGGTCTCTGTAAGCAGACCTATTTTCGTGAATATTGTTTGGAAGGGTCATGCTAGCGAGGAATGGCGATTGGGAACCATCTCCCATGTTCAAGTGCCTTGCTGTTCCTTCTTATCTGTCCTCATCTCCACGCCAAAAACCAGAGGGCTGCCAGGAAGTACCTGGCTGGCAGATCTGGGGAAA
Organism: Cephalophus harveyi; assembly: GCA_006410635.1. Classification (NCBI taxonomy): domain Eukaryota; kingdom Metazoa; phylum Chordata; class Mammalia; order Artiodactyla; family Bovidae; genus Cephalophus; species Cephalophus harveyi. The sequence continues at coordinate 392,612 of SJYT01047084.1, read as the reverse complement.
AGAGACAGGGAAACTAAGTGATAATAAGCCTCTTTCAGGACCAAAGAGGCTTCCCTAATAGCTCAGTTGGTAAAGAATCTGCCTGCAATGCAGGAGACCCCAGTTCGATTCCTGGGTCAGGAAGATCCGCTGGAGAAGGGATAGGATACCCACTGCAGTATTCTTGGGCTTCCCTGGTGGCTTAGGTGGTAAAGAATCTGCCTGTAATGTGGGAAACCTGGGCTCAGTCTCTGGGTTGGGACGATCCCGTGGAGAAGGGAAAAGCTACCCACTCCAGTATTCTGGCCTGAAGAATTCCAGGGACAGTACAGTCCATGGGGTCACAAAGAGTCGGACATGACTGAGTGACTTTCACTTTACTTCAGTGCCTGAAAAGAAAAAAATGTGACGGTTACACCCTACTTCCATGGTCTCCTGGAGAAACTTCCAGGCTGTGTGCTTTTTTTTTTTTTGCTTCTTAATAAGAATACAATCAGAAATTGGGAAGGCAGCGCTGTTACAACAGTCGATGCACATGGAGTATGTACCAGGTACCGGGCATTGTAGTCAGCAAGGGCTTTACAAGAGCCTCTCATTCTCTCAGGGCTTCCCGGGTGCCGACAGTAAAGAATCTGCCTGCAACGCAGAAGACCCTCTTTCAGGATGGTTCTTAATCAGAACACTTTATCAGCTCGCGGGCACTATTACAGCTGTACCAGTTGTTAAAGTGGGGGAACACTACAATGCTGGTTGGTTACCAGGTGACGCTGGAGTCCACTAAGTGCTTCCCACCCACCCCACCCACCGCTCTGGCTGCAGATAAGGCACCGTGGGGGGCATCTAGCCAGCAGCTTCCTGCTGGGGCAACAACAACTGCCAACCCCAGACCGTGGGGAATGCCCAGTGCAACCTGGCTTTTCGAGGCTGTGTTTACCCACCACCACCTGACTCCTGCTGTCATTACGGCAGCTGCCTGTTGGAGCAGGCTCTGTGGTGTATAATACCGGCTATTCAGCATTTTTTGAATAATTTTATTTATTTTTGGTTTTAATAATGTTTAGGTGGTGCTGGATCTTCATGGCTGTGTGGGCTTCATCTCTAGTTGTCCAGAGCAGGGGCTACTCTCCAGTAGGGGTGAGCAGGCTTCTCACTGCGGGGGCTTCTCTTGTAGCAGGGCACAGGCTCTAGAGTTCACAGGCTTCAGTAGTTGCGGCTTGTGGGCTCCGTAGCTGAAGTTCCCCGGCTCTAGAGCACAGGCTCGGTAGTTGTGGTGCATGGGCTCGTTTGCCTGCGGAATCTTCCCAGACCAGGGATCGAACCCGTGTCTCCTGCACTGACAGGTGGATTCTTCACCACTAAGCCACCAGGGAAGCCAGTTATTCAGCATTTTTAATCTCACTCTGCCTTTCTTTTGTTTTTTTGCACCAACTGCAGCAAGACTACATTAGTTAATTAAAAGATTCAAAGATCTTTTAAAAATCTCCCCAGACATCAGATGTTTTTCATTTTGCCCTGCTGTCTTAGAGACCATGTTCACATGTATCCATAACTATTACACTGTTGTAATCACAGCAAAGTTCAGTTTTGGGTCTTGCCTCTCTTGGGTGACATGATGTCATAGGCGTTTTCTCAAATTTCTATATAGTTTGGAAAATTATTATTTTAATGATTTATCAGCTCTTACTTGGATTTAAGCCAGATGACTAGGCTATAAAAATTATGCACGGTGGGTGTGGAAGGAAGAGAGAAATGAAAAACAATGAATGTCCTCTCTCCTGCATCCTGTAGATTTCCCTCAACAGGTGTCAGATAGTTAGACAAAGTGTGTGGCTCAGAGTTCTCCTACTGAGCTGAATTCATAGCCCTGGAGAAGGAATTTCTGAAGAGCTTCACAGTCGTAATCGCAACTTGGCCCAGATACCCAGTTCTTTGGTTCAACGTCACTTGTTTCTTGGCTTTTTTCTTGGGGAAGTTCAATCCCCCGATGGCTCAAAGCCTTTCATAGAAGTACTCATACGACAAGGAAAGTGGGGCAACTAGAACCAATGGTTGCTTTTGAAAACAGTCTGTCCAGTAAGATCTAGAAAAAGGTCACTAATCTCTCAGAAACCTCACTTGATCACAAAGTGACTAACTTCTTTATTTATGAACATTTGAAAAAGTGGGGCCGTTCTCCCCCATGCCGTGAATCAACTGTTTCTATTATTCTCTATGTCTTTTTTTAAATTGGAAAAGTAATAAAGAAAAACAAGAGAGACTTGATAACACTAGATATTCGACACATTTTCTTGTTGCTAAGGCTTAAAAATGTTTATTCTGTGTCTCAAACACAGTATTATCCTGTGCTTTGCTTGCTGTAGGTAATTTAGCAACGGGATTTACCTAATAGAACAGTTTTTGCTTGTTCTTTTGCTTGATCTAATTTTAGGTAATTACTTTTCTTTTCTCTGGTGGCTCAGATGGTAAAGCGTCTGCCTACAATGCGGGAGACCTGGGTTCGATCCCTAGGTTGGGAATTTCCCCTGGAGAAGGAAATGGCAACCCACTCCAGTACCCTTACCTGGAAAATCCCATGGATGGAGGAGCCTGGTAGGCTACAGTCCATGGGGTCGCAAAGAGTTGGACATGACTGAGCGACTTCACTTCACTTCTCTTTTCAAAGCTTGTTTTCCTAGTACTTCCACTGGCCCTGGTTCCCCACATAGCAGGATTTACCCCAGGATAATCTGCCCATAAGGCACTAGAAAGAACGGCTCAATTTCCTTCATCAAATATCAAGCATGAAATGTCATTTAAATGGGTAAAATGAGGAATTCCACACCAGTCATAAAAATCTACCCATAAACAGGTGGAGAATGAAAAAACAAAACCTAAACCAGAATGCCCAAGTCAATAAAAGATTTCATCCATGCATGCATGCTAAGTCGCTTCAGTCATGTCCAAGACTTGCGACCCCATGGACTGTAGCTCGCCAGGTTCCTCTGTCCGTGGGATTCTCCAGGCAAGAATACAGCAGCGGGTTGCCGTTTCCTTCACAAAGGAGTCTTCCTGACCCAGGGATCAAACCTGACCTCCTGAGACTCCTGCATTGCCAGCGATTCTTTACCACTGAGCCACCACCAGCAAAGCCCAAAAGATTTCATAAAACCAATCAAATGCTAAAATTACTGACAATTGGATATCTTAATCTGAGTCATTATCCAAAGAGAGTGCCTTCTCCAACATTCACCAAATACCTGTTATTTTCATTCAAAACGTCGTGCCTTCCTGGTAAAAGAGTAGAACCCTGTGGCACTTCCCGCCAAGTCCTCTGGCTGCCTTTTGTCTATGGAAAGCTTAAGTCAAAGCGTAAGTTAGGTGAAGTCGCTCAGTCGTGTCCGACTCTTTGCGACCCCGTGGACTGTAACCTACTAGGCTTCTCTGCCCATGGGATTCTCCAGGCAAGAATACTGGAGTGGATTGCCATTTCCTTCTCCAGGGGATCTTCCCGACCCAGGGATCGAACCCGGGTCTCCCGCATCAGAGGCAGACGCTTTAACCTCTGAGCCACCAGGGAAGCCCCCAGAGAAATGCAAACATGCAAAAACAAAGGCAAACAGTCAAAGGAGACCAAATAATAATAATGTAACCATTAAGCAGAGTCAAAGGCCTTTAGTTCCTTCTCAAGGGCTAAGGATATTATTCTGAGCCATATCCTGTGGGCTGTCTTATAGGAACTGAAAGCCCCACCAGGTGGAAGAAATGAACTTGATGACTGGACTGTACGTATGACATAAGCTGCCACAATTCTGAGAACCGGCCTCAAAGAAATAGAAACAAAATAACCCTGGAACTGAAGATTAACTGTACCTAGAACAACCAAGATGACGCTAGTCAGATCACTGATGACCTATTTCAAGATGACTGTCAGCGCTGACCATCTGTTTCTTCTTGGAGCCCCCTCCTCCTGTCTATACAAGCTCCTGCCTTACTGGTCGCCAGGAAGGGGGAATTGGCCTTTGGACAGACATCCGCCCTCCCCTCTGTGGTTTAGTCACAAGGTCGTGTCCAGCTCTTTGTGATCCCATGGACTGTAGCCTGCCAGGCTCCTCTGTCCATGGGATTCTCCAGGCAAGAATACTGGAATGGGTTGCCATTTCTTTCTCCAGGGGATCTTCCTGATCCAGGGATTAAACCCAAGTCTTCTGCACTGCAGGCAGATTCTTGACCAACTGAGCCACCAGGGAAGCCCTCCCCACTAGATGCCAGCATCTGAAAGAAAGCAAACTTTCCTTTCCACCAACCTGGCTTGTTTATTGTCTTTTGAGCAGCGAGCAACCGGACCCCACCTTTTGGTAACCAACACTGGGACTGGGTGTGCTAATGCCTTAATAAAGTTAGTCCCTAGAAATAAAGAAAGCAGTCAGTCAGCTCTGCAGCATCCTCCCTTTTTTTGGAAAACTTTTTTAGAGTCTCAATCTTTTTGTTTAAGCACATTTTAAAATGCTTTAAATCAAATAAGAAAGAAAGGGAAAGTGTTAGTCATTCAGTCCTGTCCGACTCTTTGCCACCCCATGGACTGTAGCCCACCAGGCTCCTCTGTCCAAGGAATTCTCCAGGCAAGAATACTGGAATGGGTTGCCATTCCCTTCCCTACGCAGAGTTGAACCCAGGTCTCCTGCATTGCGGGCAGATTCTTTACCGTCTGAGCCACCAGGGAAGCCCAACCTCAAATAGAAGTACATTTTCCAGTATTTTTTAAGGGACAGAGAAAAAAAACATAATTTCTTTAGGACCTCTGCGCCAGACACTGAGTAGGTGCCTTTTGATGTTTTCTTATGGGAACTATAGTCTGAAAACTGTCTCACTGACACTGAGCAGGATCTATAATAGCTTCCTTGCTTGTGTCACACAAAAAATTTTTTGTAAGGACCAGATAAATGAGGGTAGCTGGCGGGTGGGGAGGATTTCAAACTCCTAAGAGAAGTCACCTGTGTGGGGCAGGGAGCCACCTTTTATTTTAGACATTTTTAACATTATGCAATACCTTTGAAGCTATTAACTTTTTAATTGTAACTTTTCCTTACTAGCCTGCTAAAGGTATCTTCATGTCTGTAACACATTATATTAAATATAACCTTAGTAGTATACACTTCAAATGTAATGATTCTGTTCAAACATAATGAAAAAAATGGAAAGAAGAATCTGAAAATTCAATTTTAAAATAAATAGACTATTCTAGAGCAATTTTGGAGAAGGCAATGGCACCCCACTCCAGTACTCTTGCCTGGAAAATCCCATGGACGGAGGAGCCTGGTGGGCTGCAGTCCATGGGGTCGCTGAGTCGGACACGACTGAGCGACTTCACTTTCACTTCTCACTTTCATGCATTGGAGAAGGAAATGGCAACCCACTCCAGTGTTCTTGCCTGGAGAATCCCAGGGACGGGGGAGCCTGGTGGGCTACCGTCTATGGGGTCGCACAGAGTCGGACACGACTGAAGTGACTTAGCAGCAGCAGAGCAATTTTAGGTTAGGTTCACAGAAAAGAATTAGCAGAAAATAAAGAAACTCCCTATTCCCACCCTCTTCACCGTGCATCTTTCCCCTATTATTCACATTATTATTAATGCTAATAATATTAACAAAATATTATTAATATTTTCCCACATTATTCATGTGGTACACTGTTACAATGGGTGAGCCAATGTAGATACATTAACGAAAGCCTATAGTTTGCATTCAAGTTCTCTCTTGCTGTTGTACATTCCATGGGTTTTGACAGAGTATAATGACATGTATCCACCATGACAGTATTACACAGGAGAATTTCACGGCCCTGAAAGCCCCCTGGGATCCACCATCCTTCTAGTAATCACAGACAGTAATTCTCCCCAAAGTCTGCCCAGGCTCCTCAGAGCCCAGGCTTCACCAGGCCTCAACTTTGGCCCATAAAAACTTGAATAAATATTAGCATAGTATCTAACCTCCCCAGGTCGTGCACCTAGAGTGACTGTACCTCCCCATAAAGTGCCTGCCTGAGAAAATGCAAGGCTTCCCCAAAATTGCCTGTTCCAGCCACATCTGAAGATAAGGGCCCTGCTCCCAGCCTCTGTGAGAAAGAACAAGCCCAACTTAGCAAACCCAGACGGTTTCCCACGGACCCACTTTTTATAATTTTTCACTTCCCATACTCTTCTCAAGCTGCTGTTTTCCCCACCCCACCCCACCCCCCTCTGTCATCGCCTCCACACCGATCAAGATTGAATTCAGTCCACAACGGATTCTTTTCCTGACGGCAACTGACCCAAACCTGTCATCACTTGAACTAGCATCTCGTTTCGTTTGCCTTTCACATCACGTTCGGTCATTCAGTCATAAATGACTCTTTGAAATGCTCTGGACTGTAGCTGGTCAGGCTCCTCTGTCCATGGGATTCTCCAGGCAAGAATACTGGAGTGGGTTGCCATGCCCTTCTCCACGGGATCTTCTCGACCCAACGACTGAACCCTAGTCTCCTGCGTGGAAGGAGGATTCTTCACCTCTGAGCCAATGGAGAAGCCCACCTTTTCCATCACTGATCTTACCACCTCCACGGTTTGGCCTTTTCCACAATGTCCTAGTTAGAACTGCAGCCCTAGAAAAAGACACGGCTTATTACATACAACCAAGAACTCTGACTACCACAGGCGCCCTCTCCTGGACAGTGGCCGCTACATCAGTCCAGGCTTGGAGTTAGAAGGTTGTCCTCGAGGAGTTGACTGGGGCTTCCCCTATGGCTGAGCAGGAAAGAATCCACCTGCAATGCAGGAGATGCAGGTTCGATCCCTGGGTCAGGAAGATCCCCTGGAGGAGGGCAAGGCAACCCACTTCAATATTCTTCCTGGAGAATCGCATGGAGAGAGGAGCCTGGTGGGCTGCAGTCCATGGGGTCACAAAGAGTCAGACACGATTGTGGCGACCGACCAGGCACTCAAGGAGCTGACTGATCAACAGTGACAGAAACACTGGGTGAGGAGGACACGCTGATGGTTGAGTATCCACAGGGTCAGGGCCCTAACCTTGGGGACAGCGGACTCAACTTCCGTGTCTTCTGAGTTCCCATCAGATGATTTTCATGCTGTTTGAATTTCTTTTGAAGCCTATTGGCCTTGATATTAAGACATTTTCCTCATCCTAATTATGCATTCCCTAGTATCTGAGCCGGAGAAGGGAATGTCAACTCACTCCAGTACTCTTGCCTGGGAAATCCCATGGATGGAGGAGCCTGTTGGGCTACAGTCCGTGGGATTGCAAAGAGTCGGACAGGACTGAGCGACTTTTCACTTTCATGCACTGGAGAAGGAAATGGAAATCCACTCCAGTTTTCTTGCCTGGAGAATCCCAGGGACAGAGGAGACTGGTGGGCTGCCGTCTACGGGGTCGCACAGAGTCGGACACGACTGAAGCGACTTAGCGGCAGCAGCAGTGTCTGAGCCACTCAGAATGTGCCCCTGTTCCTTGTAGCCTGAAAAAAGTTGAATCTGAAAAATGAACTATGTTTATGCAGTGCAACTAGCAAGAAAATAATCATCGTTGGGTAAATTTCCTTACCTTGTACTAAAGAGAACCATGCAAAGAACTTGAAAAAACAAATGAGCTAAATGAATTAATGCATTAGAGAAGAAAGTTTGCTCTAAAAACAGGTGTTTTTCTTCAACTATAGAGTGACCCACCACTATTCCTGGAATCCTATTTTCTGAGACACCAAGTATATATATGTAATTTTAGTAATGTCTTTAACAATAGCATCTTAAAATGTAATAAATGGAAAAATACAATGTGTATAAAAATAGGATCACACTAACCATTCTATTACTTTTTTTCTGGTTAAATATGTCAGATTGTACTCAGAATAAAAATAATAGAATTTAAGGTAATTATCAAGGAGTCAATTTTCTTACTTGGAAATTCTGACTAATTATAAGTGGGATGTATCTAATAGCTATGGTATCTTATTTTAGTGACTTGTTCTCTCTTTGGTAGGACCTCTGCTCCTGTTACGTTGCAGACTTCTGTTGCTATTAGCTTAAGATAGTACCTCATTCTCCTGCACTGAACCACTGACTGTAATTTCCTAATAGAAGTTCATTGTGTTATCTGTCATGGTCCCTTTGAAATAGTCTCCTTGATTCTCTTGAAAAAGAATTCCTTAATGATGGAAGAAAGGAGGGAAAGAAAAGGGGAAGGAGGGAAAGAAAAGGGGAAGGAGGGACTTCCCCGATGGTCTAGTGGTTAAGACTCCATGCTTCTGAGGCAGGGGGCTCAGGTCCTATCCCTGGGAACTAAGATCCCACACGCCATGCAGGCCAAAAAAAAGAGAGAGAAAGGAAAGAAGAGAGAGGTAGAGGAAGGGAGAGAAGGAAGGAGAAAAGAAAGAAGCCTCTTTATGCTTTCCTTCTGTTGGCATCTTTGAATGAGTTCAAAAGAGAATTTCTCAAAATGCTAAACAATGACTCAACTCTTCAGCTTTTTCATGAGATTGAGTCTCTAATTCAATCTCTTCTTTTCCGTGGGAGGAATTAACGTCACACACAATACCTCTTACCGTGTTCCTCTAAGCAAACCTCAGTCTATTCTTTTTTATGCGGAACCTCTAACGCCCTCTCTGTTACCAGGTCTGAATCTCTGATCCTGGTGGTTCTGATTCTTGTCCTGCTCGGGCTGAATCCTTGGTGGCCCACGGTCACACTTACTCCATACACATCAACCCAGCTAGCAAGTCCTCTAAAAAACTTGCCAGGATAATTTGGTCGCAACCTCCCCCCTGTTCCTACCTCACTGTGCATTTCTTTCTGGAATCTGTCACACTGAATTACCATCACTGACTTCCAACAGGAACCTTTAAAATCTCCCCTCGGTGGGGAGTCAGGGAAAGTCCAACGGTGCCCGTTCTTCTCCTTTTCTACCTGTAAAATCTTGTCACCTTCCTCTCAGGCTAACACAGATTCAGTGAGGTTCTTTCTCAGAGGTCTCACCTGGCTCTCGTGTTTTTGCAGGAATCTAGATGGTGCATTCCCTATGACTGGAACTACTGTGAACGTGGCCCCATTCCTTGCATTCTGCAAGATCTTGAATCTGCAAAATGAACAACACTGATGCCAGTACAGCTAGCAAGACTATATGGTCAAGCACGGTTCTGAACCTGTCTCCTACCCCTTGTCCTCAGCTGCTCTTCCCGCCTCCACAAACTGTCCACTGTGTGTCCAGCCTTAACAAATCTCATCGCTTTCCTTCAGTCACGTGGTCACTGTTTGTCCTGGACCTTCTTCTTCTAACTACTTCACATTCTCTCAGTGGTTAAAACAGAAACGATCCAGCTGAGAACTGCTGGATCACTAGACCATCAGACAACACGGTATCATTTCTCCCCGGTTCTTCCTCCAGCTATGAAACAACCTTCCCCATTCAGAGCTGCCCCAGTCCTAACGCCTTCTCCAGGTGTCTTGTCTGCCTCCAGACTTCCATAGTTAAGGAGAAAATGAAAGACTCTCACTTCTTTCAAATTCTCCTGTCCTTAACTCCTTCAGAGTAACTGCTCTTATAAAGTGATAAAACGGTGGAATTTATCCATCTTTCTCCATCCCACTCCCCCCAAAAGGATTCTAGGACTTAAGTTACTTTAAATTACATAGATTATATGAGCTGTAAAAACTTTGATAGTTATAGACAAATTTAAAGTCCTCCCCCCACCCCCCAATCTCTACTATTGGCACTGCCAGGCTCCTCTGTCCATGGAATTCTCCAGGCAAGAATACTGGGATGGGTTATTATTCCCTTCTCCAGGTGATCTTCCCAACCTAGGGATCAAACCTGGGTCTTCCGCATTTCGGGCAGATTCTTTCCCATCTGAGCCACCAAGGAAGCCCTTGTCTGTCTTGTAGCTATAAAAATTGGCTACTAGCCTGAGAAAGGAGTTGACTCTCCGTTGAGTAGGCCTGCTGTTCTAACAGCGTCTCTCACTCTAATAAACTCTATTCTCCTCTCATTCTGCCTCATGTCTGGAAATTCTTTTCCAACTCGCGCACAGACCGAGACAATAACCTGCCTGTCTTAGGCTTTTGTAATACCCTCGCCTTGTGTGGTAGAGCTCTCAAGGCAGCTCAAAGTCAAACTGTCAAACGGAGGCCTAATACCTGACAACAGCTGTGGATTTTTGAGAACCAGCTTGGCTTGTGTGGTGCCTGGGGCCTCACTTCCTGCTGGCGCCCGGGCAGGAATAGCTGAGGAAGGCTGAGATCCCTCAAGGGGTGGTTAGAGGGTCGATTGTCACAGCCCAGTAGGGATCTGCTTCTCAGTCTGCCATCAGAATCTCCCTTCTGTCCTGGATGCAGCAAATAACGATCTAGGAGGCCTCGTGCACTTGGATTGTCACCAAGTCCAAGCTCATCTGCTCGTGGAGTATGGGGTCTGGATGTTAGTTTCTTTTATAGAACAGAGAGGGAGAGGAGGTGAGGAAGTAAAGTTAAAAGGTCATAAGTCTTGCAAAATATCCCCTGGTTTGGCCAACCTCTGACAGGGGATGAGTTAATTTCTCCTTTCCTGCAGCCATTCACAGAGGGGCAGGGTCATGGTGTCTCCCTGAGCAGACACTTTAATTTAACATTCAGGCAGAGGGGCAGGCTTCCCAAGGCAGGCCATTATTATGAATGCTTATAGTATAGGTATAGCCTGGTGTGCAGCAGTTCATCGGGTCGCAGAGTCAGACGCTATTTAGTGACCGAACAACAATAGCTATGCATGCGTGCTAAGTCGCTTCAGTTTGCAAACCTATGGACTGTAGCCACCAGGCTCCTCTGTCTGTGGGATTCTCCAGGCAAGAATACTGGAGCGGGTTGCCATTTCCTTCTCCAGGGGATCTTCCCGACTCAGCGACTGAACCCAGGTCTCTTGGATCTCGTGCGTTGGCAGGTGAGTTCTTTACCACTAGTGTCTCTTGGGAAGCCCTAACAAAAGCTACAGACAGCATCTTTTTAGTGATTAAAGTAATGAAAGCAATGGAAGGCAAAGGTTAAAGTAAAAGAAACAAATCCAACACGGAGTCAGATTTTGTTCTTCCCTGTTAGTTTTGTTAGTGGAAGCACACTGACTGAAGCTGCCCACCCTGGCCAGACACCCTAGGAACCATTTGCATGAGTTGTTTTACGACAGGAAGTCCTGATAAGGAACATGGAAGTAATCAACTACCACCAACCGGAAGAGTTCGGGAAAGGTCAAAAGGAGACACCACATGTCCGACCACCTCCCAGAATCCTCGTTGGCATCCATCTTGGCTGAACAAGGCGTGCACCACCAGGAAGGACTCTGAGTCAGAATGATTGGCTGAAGACAACCTGAAGCTGATCCCATCACCATAAAACCTGACACTGCAAGCCATGTGGCAGAGCAGTCCTCCTGGGTTCCCTTACCCTCCAGCTCTCCGCCTGGGTGTCCTTTCCCAATAAAATCTGTTGCTTTGTCAGAACATGTGTCTCCTCAGACAATTCATTTCCAAGTGTTAGACAAGAGCCCAGCTTCGGGCCCTGGAAAGGGTCCGCCTTCCTGCAACAATTTCAATTCTTCTCTCTAGATTTTTGGATAAAACCATTTGAAAACTCCACCCAGCATAACTTTGGTTACTTTTGTAGAGCAAAATCAAATAAGCCAAGTGCTACTGAAATGCCTGGCAGCTGCCTGATGCTTAATTCTTGATGGGAGTTCTGGTCCACTTGAAAGACACGCTAGGATGATGAGAAGGGGAAACAAATACAGTACTTGGTTTCTGATTGCATCATCGTGCCAACACTTTCCCCTTTCAGAAGGAATTCTGGCTGCATTCCACAAAGTGGAAATTGTGGGCTAATGGATGCTAATGGTGCAGGGGAGGCCAGGACACTGCACAGCCCAGGGCAAAGCTCAAGATTTATGGGACGGTGATAGCACTGCCAGTTCTTTCGTGACTAAAAGAAACATTTTATCTAAAAGCTATTTCTCCAATAGCATGGTGAAGCGTCTTTGCCCCTAAAAGGCTGAACCAATATGAAATCATGGCAGATATTGTTGCAGGGAGGAGGCCAATTCTGACGCCATGTTGGAAACTATTTTCTTGACTTGCTTTCCACCGCTCTTGTTATCGTACTTAATGGATTGCCTGGAGGACCCTGACCCTCTGCTAGACTGTAAACTAAAGTGCTTTTGTTCAGCTCCTGGAGAGAGAGTTTGTCCCTGCCCAGCGAAGATCATGGCATTCAGTCCCATCACTTCATGGGAAATAAATGGGGAAACAGTGGAAACAGTGTCAGACTTTATTTTTT
>SJYT01047084.1:282702-373194 GCA_006410635.1 Cephalophus harveyi | reverse complement strand
CGAAGAATTGATGCTTATGAACTGTGGTGTTGGAGAAGACTCTTGAGAGTCCCTTGGACTGCAAGGAGATCCAACCAGTCCATTCTGAAGGAGATCAGCCCTGGGATTTCTTTGGAAGGAATGATGCTGAAGCTGAAACTCCAATACTTTGGCCACCTGATGTGAAGAGTTGACTCACTGGAAAAGACTCAGATGCTGGGAGGGATTGGGGGCAGGAGGAGAAGGGGACGACAGAGGATGAGGTGGCTGAATGGCATCACTGTCTCGATGGACGTGAGTCTAAGTGAACTCCGGGAGTTGGTGATGACAGGGAGGTCTGGCGTGCTGCGATTCATGGGGTCGCAAAGAGTCGGAAACGACTGAGCGACTGAACTGAACTGAACACAGACTTAAAAATTACTCATGGTTCATCTGAAACTAAAATTTAACTAAGTTCCTGTATTTCATTTGCAAGTAGACATATAAGTCCTGGGAATTGCAGAAAAACATACTGTCCAAATAACTTTGGCAAAAAAAGGGTGGAAGAACCAAACTCCAGGCTGTCAAACAGCCTTGTATCGGAGTTGGCAAAAGCTACCTGTAGCAGAGTAAAGGAGAAAAATCCTAAGTGTTAGAGCCGAGTCAGAAATATCAGTTGTCTTGGGAGGAAGGTGAGGGTCACAGTCCAGGGAAGAATGGAAGGAAAACTTCATTTCTTATAAAGAATTTCTGATCAAGGATTCCCCACTCAGCCTTTCTGCGTGGCAGCGCCCAGAAAGCAAGCGCCTGCAAGGAAGGGACTCCACTTTGCGGCCTGGATGACGAACAGGGCGATTTCCCCACACCAGTCCCAAGGCACCCGGCAGGCGCAACTGCGCTGGGTAAAGGATAGAAGCCCGGCCAGACCGGATGCGGAAGTGAGGAGTGAGCCCCGCCCCGCGGCTAAGCCCCGCCCCGCGGCTGAGCTACGCCCGGGCCGCGCCCACCAGGCCAGGCCTCGCGGGGTGACGTGTCTGAACTGTGAAGGCGGAAGCGGGAACGAGTCGGTTGGGTACGAGTTGGCGAGGTGCGGCTGGCTGCTGGCGTGCGCACGCGCAGTCCGCGCAGTGGGCGGGCCAGATTGCGTCTGGAGCCCTGAGACCTTTGTTAGAGAGGCAGGCTTCCCTTTTCCGGGTTTTTGCTAATGCTGAGCTCGGAGGATAGGGGTGGTAATGTGGGTAGGGAAGCAAGAAGACACGCCTTAGACACCTCTACTCCTGCGGGCTGGGTCTCCAGTAGCCATTTGACGACGAGCCGTTAGCCGGTCCCCTTTCTTTCCTCTGTGAATGGAGGAGGATAAACGCGTGTGGAAAACGTCAGGTTTATGTCAGCGCTGAAAGTCTGTTGTCTTTCAGTCGCTCAAAAAGTCGTGTCCGACTTTTTGCTATCCCGTGGACTGCAGCACGCCAGTGTTCCCTGTCCTGCACCATCTCCCCGAGCTTGCTCAAACTCATGTCCATTGAATCGGTGATGCTATCCAACCATCTCATCCTCTGTCTTCCCCTTCTGCCTTCAATCTTTCCCAGCAGCAGGGTCTTTTCCAATGAGTCGGCTGATCGCATCAGGTGGTTGAAAGTATGTGACTGTCAATTCAGATCTAAAATTGATGTGGTCTGGCCAGTACCAATTCGAGTAGTGTTCTCCTGTTACTAGCTCCTCCCTCGTGTTCTAGACGCTACTGTAGGCTCCCGGGGTGCAGAGCTAATGGGGGTGAGGGGTGGGGGATGAGGCAGTCCACAAATAACCACGTTAATGCCAGGTAGCGATGAGTGTTTTGGAGTGTCAGGGTTCAGCAGAAGAGTGGAATTGAGAGATTTAAAGATTTTATGAGGTCGCTATTGTCAAGAGTGGACTCTTGAGAGGCTATTGCAGGAAGTACTAGTTCGAGAGAACTGAGATTTTGGCTTGTTCTAGAGTGTAGCTGTGGATTTGGAAAGTATTGAAAGGATTTAGTGTACTTTAGCGGCCCAGCGAACACAACTTGTTGAAGGATGTATGTGGTGAATGACGGAAGAAGAAATTTAGGTTATCTTTTAGGTCTGGGGCTTGAGAAGCAGGTGATATGCAAAACAGGAGGAAAAGGTTGGGATGGGGCCAGTGAAATAGTGAAGATAAGTATTTAGTGGCACCGGATAAACAGAAGATAGTGGACAAGAAATGTTCATTTTTCTGCCCCTTTCTAAATGTAGAGAACATGTGCTTTCTTTTAGTATATTGTAAATCTCTATGACTTCAAGTATGAAAGTCTTTTCACCAACTCAAATAAGTTCAACAAATATGTTAATTGATTTGCTCCAGGGAGAAGCGACCTAGACAGGATCCCACCGCTCAAGCCCCCTCAATCTCCTACTCACCTCCTCCCCCAACCCCAGCTTTCCTTATAAAAATGGCTCCCTTTTCTCTTTCCTCTGCCCTGCGCTTAAGGTATATTCCCGCCCTCTCTCCGATCCTCCCTTAATCTTCTCAACCATCTAAAGAAGATGGCAACCTTTTCTCTCTACTTCCCAGTTGTCCCTGTTATCTGGAATTTGATAAATTAATTTGCTCAAGGTGCACGTAACTGGATAGTAGTGTTCCAAAGCTGCAGTTCATTCTTCCATTGTTCCGGTTATCCCCACAGAATATAGATCAGTGGTTCTTAGCCTTTTGCTGGGTCATAGATTCCTTTGAAAATTTAATAAATGTTACAAAATTTCCAGGGGGGAAAAGTGCAGATACTCACAAGAATTTAGATAGGGTTGCACGGGGCTCCACACTTTTCTGAATTATCCCTCTTAGCAAACTTGCCTATTCTTGAATTCTGAGCTGGGGGTACGTCTGGGTTATAATTCCTTGCTATGTTGTCTAAATAGATGCCTTCTTCTGCAGATTTGATTGAAAGTTAAACATCAGAGGAATGGACTTCGTAAACAAAAACTGTGGCCCCTAGTTCTACAAGGATCAAGCCATTTGCTTCTGCAGTCACCCAACAACAGTGCATCCTGAGGGGAATTCAGGATGGAGAAAAAACAATATTCTGTGCTTTGGAGCCTGGCCCTGGATAGTTAAGATGCATATCTAAGGAAATAATTTCACTGAACTCAGATGCTTGCATCCACTCATACATAGAGATGTCTGTTCTTTGTGATTAGCAGTAACCTTTTGATACTGGCCTAGCTATTTTGTTCCAGCCGAAAAACTCATATACATCCTGTCTCCTTCCTTACCTCTTGAGACCGGTTCTTCAGAGCTATCTGAGAGGGGGATTTTCTATGCTATGTTCCTCAGTAAGGTCCCTGAATAAAACTTAAAACTTCCATGTTGGGTGTTTTCCTTTGTCACCAAAAGCGTTTCTCCTGGAACAATGTACCACACAAACACACACATGTACGTCGTGCACACACTAGCACAGGCAGCGCATCGCTTCAATAGGAAAAGTGACAGAAGTTTGCTCAAGTATGATCATACCAGATTTCTATGCTGCATGAACTACATTTCTCACTGGGCTCAAAGGTATGCCCATGTCTTCCTTTGTAAAGAAATGTCAACCTTATGTTCCCCTACTTGCCTAGTCCCATTTTCCTCCCCACCTCATTTCCACTCACCCTTAAAGGGAGTCTTGTCTATGCAAACACTACGCAAAAAACAAACAAACTGTCACACGCAAGGAGCCACTGCATCCAATGCCGGGAACCGGACCCTGCAAACACCTTTGAGTAGCTACTTGAATATGAGGGGCTGGTTTCTCCCCTCTTTTCTTCCTTATCCTGCACCTAACCGTCTCCCAAACTTCTCCTTCCCTCCGCCAGCTCAGCCTTCATCAGCAAGTACTTTGTGTAATATTTCAAGTCCGTAATGGGGGGTGGTGTTTCTCAGGCACTGAGGCGAGGAAAACAGTGGGAAAATGAGGCAAGGCAGCAAGCCTGGGGCGCTGGGCCAGAGAGACACGCTCCCCGACGCCCCAAGGGGGCTACAGATCGGAATTTGGAATCGGAATGCGGGCGCTGGAACCTCTCTCGTAGCAACAGCGCTAGCTGGCCCGCCGAAAACATGGAAAGTGGATTTCCTCGCCGCTCCCTCCCGGAACCTCCCCGGGGCGCTCGCGCCCGCTCGCACGGAGCATGTGCGGGCGGCCTCGCGCATGCGCCGTAGAGGTCCGGGTCGGTTTCTGTTGCGGAACCCGCGGCGTCTCCTAGCGCCACCGGAACTCTCCGTCGCGGGGCCGGCCTCCCTCAGCTCGGGTGGCCTGCTCGTCGTCTCCGAGCCTCCCCCCGTCCCTCCTTCCCTCTTTTCCGCCCCGCGGCTCGGCCGCCCTTTCCCCGAGACAGCCGTCATGAGCGCCAGGCTGCCGGCGCCGTGTCCCCCTCGCTGGTGGTTGCTGCTGTCGCTGCTTCTGCTGGGGGCGGCCCCGGGCCCGCGTCGGGGCGCCGCTTTCTACCTGCCCGGCCTGGCGCCCGTCAACTTCTGCGAGGACGAGAAGAAGAGCGACGAGTGCAAGGTGGGCGCGGCCCGGCGGACAGCACCCGCCTCACCCTGCCCTGGGGGGAGCCGGGGTCCGAGGGCAAGGGGGCGTAGCCGCCGTGGGGCCGGGGTTGCGGTCGGGTCGCCCGCTCAGAAGTGCGGGGCCGTGGGTCGGAGGCGGCTCCGGAGCGGCCTCGGTGAGCGGCGGGGGGAGGTTGTGGAGGACTCGGTGGGCCTCGGCGCGCCTCAGGTCCGGCGGGGCCAGGTCGAGCGAGCAGGTGTGTGTGTGTGTACGTGTGTGTGTGAGTGAGTGAGCCGGGGACGGTGTGCTGCGCGCGGCGGTGAGCTGCGTGCGGGTCGGCGAGCGCTCCACGGGGAAGAGGGTGTGTTCGCGCCAAGGAAGGGGCCCCCGCTAGGTCTTGCAGAACTCTTTCACCTCCTGGCTTCCTAAATTTTCTACTTTTCTGGAACCCTGGTCGGTTATGAGGTCTTGTGCTTTCTAGGACTTGGGGGTGGGGTGGGGTGTAAAATTTTAACCTCATGATTAGGAGTCGCTTCCTTATTTGTGGAGTTTTTACACCCAGAACCGTGTGAAAGAGTTGCTGTGATGGCTGAGATCGTTCATGTCTTAACCTTTTAAGTGTAAAAAAAAAAAAATTTTTAGTATGCAAAAAAATATATAAGATCCCCCTGTTCAGTTTCTCTAAGACGGTTTTGAACACTTTAAAGGAGCAGGCGACGTTTTCTTCTTCCTACGGCAGACCTTGAAAACTTTGTGCTCTCTTAACGACCTTAAAACCCAAGGCTTTCAGTTTAACTACTTTGTAAAAGAGACAGAAGTAACGTGCTTTGGGGTTATTCGGCTTAGGGCAGGACAGTATACCTACGCAATTATTTTAGATGGCTAAAACTGACCCTTTGGGGCGCGAGAAAAGTCTTTGAAACCGTTAATAATTTTAACAATTCAGATAGTCGTTTAGCAGACTTTTACAATCTATAAATAGGTTTATTTACTAAGTTTGGATTTTTTAAGCTGGTGTTAATTTTATTGCTACTAGCTTTACTATAGTTGTGAATTTTGAGCTTATTTTAGGGCACTAAAGAAGCTGTTAAATTTTTCATGGCATTTTACAGTTTTTGTTTAAAAAATTGAATCTCTAAAAATATCTAAAGATCTTTAAATTTCACACAGGTTAACAGTGCTTCAGTACTGTAACTCTAGTACCTTGCAGTACAAGATGCTTTCACTCTGAGGGTTCTGACTGAAAAAAACAAAACAAAACAGTGCTTCCAAGTGGAAGAGAGAGCTAGTCTCAGAAGCACACTGGTTTTTCCGTTAAATATTGTAGTAACCAACCTTTAAAACTTAGTGTTTGGTCTTTAAACTTAACAGCAATTGTGTATTGTATAACTAATGCCCTGTAGAGACCTAGGAAACTCAAAGATTCTAAGTTTATGACAGATTATCAGAATGTAATGTTATAAAAGATGTATGTCCAAAGTGCTCTGAAGCACAAACGAGGAAACATCTGTGGATTGGAGTCTTCAGGGAAAGCTGCCTTGAGGAAGTGACATTTGAGATGGACTTCAAACATGAGTATGAGTGAAATTTACGTGTGTTGTTTTGGTTAGGTAATTTTGTTTCCTCAACAGGTCCTTTTAGGTAGCTACTTTTAAAACTTTTAAAACAGTAAACTCTTGATTAATTTCAGGGAGTCCTTTTGGCCTTTTCATTCTCACAGATGTAGGAATAAAACAGTCAAGACAGATCATGTTTGATTTCTGAGATGTTTGGATTTCTTCTGTGTGGCCAGCTGCGTTCACATCTTCGTCAGTGGTAGCAAATCTCAGACCAGTACAAAGATGCAGCACTTTTTCCCTAAAATTTGACTAATTGGTTTAGGGAATTTAAAGTATATTCTCTTTGCCTCTCAAAGGAGAAAAACAATAAACAGTCTAAACTTTCATTACATCAGTCAGGGAATTAATAATTTTTTCTCATCATTCCACATTTGTTAAGGAAGACAGTCTTCTGTACATTGTCAGAAAATTGGAAAAAACTTATTTTTAAAATTGGAACTGGAATTGTGACATGGGAATAATTATAAATAATTACTTATAATAATTTATACATATATTGAAATATATTAAAATTATAAATATTATAATAATTATTATAAATTATTATTTCCAGAAGATGCTTTTCAGTTCAGTCGCTCAGTCGTGTCCGAGTCTTTGTGACCCTGTGAACCGCAGCACTCTAGGCCTCCCTGTCCATCACCAACTCCGGGAGTTCACCCAAACCCATGTACATTGAGTCGGTGATGCCATCCAGCCATCTCATCCTCTGTGGTCCCCTTCTCCTCTTGGCCTCAATCTTTCCCAGCATCAGGGTCTTTTCAAATGAGTCAGCTCTTCGCATCAGGTGGCCAAAGTATTAGAGTTTCAGCTTCAAAATCAGTCCTTCCAATGAACACCCAGGACTAATCTCCTTTAGGATGGACTGGTTGGATGTCCTTGCAGTCCAAGGGACTCTCAAGAGTCTTCTCCAACACCACAGTTCAAAAGCATCAATTCTTTGGTGCTCAGCTTTCTTCACAGTCCAACTCTCACATCCATACATGACTACTGGAAAAACCATAACCTTGACTAGATGGACCTTTGTTGACAAAGTAATGTCTCTGCTTTTTAATATGCTATCTAGGTTGGTCATAACTTTCCTTCCAAGTCTTTCTTCACAGTCCAACTCTCACATCCATACATGACTACTGGAAAAACCATAACCTTGACTAGATGGACCTTTGTTGACAAAGTAATGTCTCTGCTTTTTAATATGCTATCTAGGTTGGTCATAACTTTCCTTCCAAGAAGTAAGCATCTTGTAATTTGATGGCTGCAATCACCATCTGCAGTGATTTTAGGTTAGGAAATCAGGGGTTGGATGAACTGGGCAGGTCATTGATAACCATTTCCATCATTTTTTTTTTCCATCTGTAAAATAGAGATTATCATATTTGCCTGTTAATATGGTGGTGGTGGTTTAGTCCCACCTAAGTTGTGTCCCAACTCTCTGCCCATGGGATTTCCCAGGCAAGAATCCTGGAGTGGATTGCCATTTTCTTCTCCAGGGGATCTTCCTGACCCAGGGATCGAACCTGGATCTCCTGTGTTGCAAACAGATTCTTTACCGGCTGAGCCAATACACACTGCTTATTATATGTTCCCCTTGAAGGATATTTTGCCTTCACTAGAGAGAAAGTACAATATTTATCATTGTTGCAGTATTATACAATATTCATAGGTGTAGAGATGAATCAAGTTTATCTTCAGGGTAAGTGTAATTTATGGAGTATAGTCTTTACATATCCTGTGAAGTCCGTGTCCTGTATCTAGCTCACTATGTATACTGAGAGACAGTCAAAAGAACCTTGAGGATTCAGTTGTTTTCTCCTCTCAAAATTATTTTATGTTAACTTACTATCATAGAATCAGGGATCCAGTGAACATCAAATCCTATTCGTATTCTTCTAGCTTCTGATTTATGATCTTCATTTACCTTTTTAAATAGTGTGACTATGTTCTGTGGCTTTTTGTGTATGTGTGTGATTTTTTTTTTTTAGCTTGCTATCATTACACATACATTTGAGCATCAACATAGTGTACGTTTTCGTGAGGTTTTTATTGAATATATCGTATTTCATTGTGTTAGTATACTATGGTTTATTTCTTGCTTACAGGGGATTTAGATTGGTCCCAATTTTTCTCTACTATAAATAATCTTGCTAGGATGTATTTAGCAGGAATTACTTGTGTATTCACAAATTACTTGGTCAGAGGTAAGAAACAATTTTATAGCCCTATTGAATATCACCAGGTTTTTTCCAAGAAAGATAGATTTGATTTACAGTGCCTGTGTGCATGCTAAGTTGCTTAGTGTCCTACTCTCTTTGACCCCATGGGCTCTGTCCTTGGGATTCTCTGGGCAGTCATATTGTGGTGGTTGCCACACCCTCCTCCAGGGGCTCTTCCTGACCCAGGATTCAAACCTGCGTCTCTGTCTCCCACATTGGTGGGCTGGCATTTTACCACTAGCACCACCTGGGAAGACTGTCACGAGCTAAATGACTCCCTCTGTCTCTGCAGTATTTTATAGTTTTTATTTATAAGTTTAATAGCTTTGTCATGGTACCCAAAACTTTTTTTTAGTGCTGCATTACTTCTGCTGCTATTGAGGTTTCTCTTTTTTTTTTTTTTTATATACAGATTTGCCACACAGAAGCCAAAGTCATATCTTCTGATCCCAACGCCACCCTTGTGGGGAAAGATGGCCTTAGCTAGGGGGCAAAAGGGTTAGTCTCATCCATTGAGGGAAGCAGCAAAACAATTAGAGCCACACAGGCACCAAAAATTTATTTGAGATCAGTTTGTAGAGGTTCTCTTGATCATAAAGTCTTCAAATGAAAACAGGAATCCCTCTTCAATAATCTGTAGGCTTTCCAGCTCACTACTCAAGAGACTTGAATATTTCTAATTAAGGCTACTGGAAGCCCACCTTAGCCTTGACTGGTGACTTCTGCTCAGTACATAGCCAAATGCAATCCAACAGAATGCCATGGGGAAAAAACAGGAATTTACACAGTGCTGCCCTCTATTAAAAGGGAGACATAGCACTCAAAATAAAGCAAAGGCCACAGAGGGCTCCCTGAGAATCCAGTAGAACTAAGAGAGGCCTTCAACTTTCCAAATAAACTTCGCAACTGTATCCAGATGGAACAGTGCCCTGCAGCAAGGAGTAGTGTGCATGTCAATGAGAAGACCCAGCTTCTGAGAACTGTTATAATGGCTTCCTGAGCCATTTTTTTCTCTCCCCCATTCATGTTAGAGTGTGAAAATACACACCTTGGCCTTGAATCTCACTCACCACAAATCCCTCTGTACAGAGGGTTTGTTTCTAAGTCAGGAACCTCAACACAGAGCTGAGACGCTTCAGGAAGTCCTCTCCACCACCATCCAGCCATCTCTCCCCACAATGATTTCACCTTCTCATTGCCCTATGGAGGGATGGTGGGACAGGAAGGAGAGAACCTGGGATCATACTGACAGGAAACGGACAAGAAAGGCTGCCAGGAGCCAGCTGCTCCAACCTCATCATCCCCAGTTGTTAGTCTCTTGGGAGCAGAGGTTTCTCTTTTAATTTTTTTCTCTTATTTTGTTAGTTTTTGAAGCCACAGTATTAAAGAAGTAAACCATGATATTCCTTTCCTCTAGCATTTTACTTTCTTAAACTCAGGGAATAGTGTGTTAACTACAGTAAGTAGTCTGCATGTGCGGCACATAAGTAGTCTGTTGACTACAATAAGACTAAGCCCTGGCCAAGAGTGACTAGATCTTCACAGGGTAAAATGTGCAGTCAGCTCTAGACTGAGTCTTAAGTGTACTGAGTGGCATTCTAATGGCTAATAGCTGAAGATTAGTGAGCAGTTCACCCTCGCTGCTTTTAACTTTGAAGCAGTTATTTAATGGCTTGTGATGTTCTTAGGTGAAAGATTAAGATTTTCTTTCCTGTCTAGTAAGGGGAAATGACCAAATGTACCCCCTAGTGGTTAAGAAAAGTTTAAATTGAATTAGTTTAACAACTTTTTTAATTAAAAAAAAATCAGAACCTCACTTTAAAATTTCCTTTCTTGGTAGTTATTTTTAGAAGCTTTTAATAAATTCTGTGTCTGTTATTTTGGGAGCAGTTGCATTTTATTGTAGAATTAGTCAAATATAAGAAAACAGTTCTAAATGTTGTTCTGAACAGATACAAGAATGAACATTCATTTACGTGTTTTAACTTGACCATAGAGACAGTTTGGAGATTTTGAAATATTTAAAGAAAAAAATATTTACATGTGTCTGTGCATGCTCAGTCACTTCATTCGAGTCCAACTCTTTGCGACCCTATTGACTGTAGCCCGCCAGGCTATTTTGTCCATGGAATTCTCCAGGCAAGAATACTGGAGTGGGTAGCCATTCTCTTCTCCAGCGGATCTTTCCAACCCAGGGATCAAACTCGCGTCTCCATCGCAGGCAGATTCTTTACTGTCTAAGCCATGAGGGAAACTCCTTTTTTTTTTTTTTTCATGAAATTATTTTAAAGCTGTGATTGTTCATTATAGTGGATGTGAGAGCTAGGATTAGGAAAGCAGGCGTGATTGATAAAGATGAAATATGGTCCTACTGTCTCTGGCTCTCCATAGAAGGAAACCCTGCAAGAGGTGTGTTCTTGAACATCTGAAAACTACAGCCATGTGCCGCACATGCAGACACACATAAGTTCTAGAAACTGGTCTGTGCTCTTTGGGCCTTGGAGCCGAGTTCCGGGAACCCCTGCTTGGACTCTGGCTTACGGTTTGCTATCACCAGGCCCTCTTAGTGTTGGCCCTCTTAGTCAGTGTTGTACTGTAGTTAATTGTAGCTCCGCATCTGCGCTCTATGAGGCTCTTCCTTGTTGCCATGAAAATTAACTAAGTATCTATGAAAAGCTTTGTGAGAAATCGGTGAATGTATTTTTCTCTAAGAGAGTTCTTCTTACTCTCACCTTTCATTCCTATTTAGTGCCCTTTGCTGATAACAGTGATAGAGACTGCGGTTTGTATACTTTGTGTGTGCCAAGTATGTATTAACCTTAGTTGATCCTCAGAACAGTCCTGTGGTTTTTAGATGGGGACCCTGAAGGCTGGGTAGGATGCAGTGCCCTCTAGTCAGGACAAATCGAAGCTGCGGCTCCAGGAGCCTGTGAGTCTGCAGCCTAGGCTCATCATGTTGGAATCCTGCTGGGTCTGCCGGCCGAGCAGGTACCTCTTCTGCTGCCCCACCCTGCAGGTGCCCAGCTGCTTGTAATCCTGGACTTGCACAGTTGCTGCACATACAACAAAAAGCTCTTTACCTATGTAATCAGTTTTTAACCAGTCACATTTTATGTCTGTTCCTTCCTTTGATACAGTGTAAAGTTGAAATTTTTATCTTTTGATGGGGCAGTGGAGGAAGAACCTTAATGTATCTAGGAGAGCAGCTTTTGGGCCCTGTTGGTGAGGTAACTCAGAATTTGTGAATTCCAGCACGTCTGTTGGGATTTTAAAATTACATCCAAGTTAAGGTTTTCCTTCTTTAGACATTTTCCTACTATAGACTTCTCCAGTATTAACATAGTTGAACCGTCCATAGTTTTCCTTTCCTATGGCTATACTTTGGCTTTCCCCATTGGCTCAGCTGGTAAAGAACCCACCTGCCGATGCAGGAGATGCAAGAGACAGGAGATCAATCCCTGGGTCAGGAAGATCCCCTGGCAAAGGAATGGCAACCCGCTCCAGTATTCTTGGCCTGGAAAATCCCATGGACAGTGGAGCCTGGCAGGCTATAGTCCATGGGGTCACAAGAGTCAGACACGACTTAGTGGGCGTGCACACACACCTTGGTATCTCAGATCTTTTTGTGACTAGTCACTTATATTGATCATTGTACAAAGTGACTTTGTTTTTGGCCGTGCTGAGTCTTCATTGCTGCGTTCAGGCTTTCTCTCGTGTGGTGAGCAGGACCTGCTCTCTGTAAACTGCGGCGCATGGGCTTCTCATTGCCATGGCTTCTCTTGCGGAGCACAGGCTCTAGGGCGAAGCAGGCCCAGTAGTTGTGTCACACAGGCTTCGTTGCTCCATGGCATGTGGAGTCTTCCCGGACCAGGGATCAAACCTGTATCCCCTGCATTGGCAGGCAGATTCTTAACCACTGGACCACCAGGGAAGTCCCCAAAGTCAAATTTCTTCCCTGAGATTTCTCTCTACCTTGAAAAACAATAGTAGGTGTAAGATGATGCATACGTGATGGCAGTTGTAAAAGCAGAATCAAAACAAAGGAACAAGGAAATGGGAAATGCCGTCCTACAGCAAGACGCGCCTTGAAGCCATAAAGCAGGGTGTAGTTGTGACCAAGGAGAAGGAAATGGCAGCCCACTCCAGTGTTCTTGCCTAGAGAATCCCGTGGACAGAGGAGCCACGGGCTGCCCTAGGTGGGCTGCTGTCCATAGCGTCGCACAGAGTCGGACACGACTGAAGCGGCTTAGCAGCAGCAGTTGTGACCAAAATTGGGGTCAGAGGTGCAATGGGCAGATGGGGACTAGACATAAAATTGTACATTTGGGAGAAGGAGGATTTAGAAAGGAGATGATAGAACTCTCTATAAAAATATTTTCATAAAAGATTTCTTAGGGTGATGTTGTAATCAGTCTTGTTTTGTCTGTGTCTTGCTTTGGATTTACAGTCTTGCTTAGGATTACTCTGTACCTTTCTTATGTTGTCACAACTTTTCAGGCTTGTAATAACTCATCTTGGGACAGTCTGAAAGTGGGGATGTTGAAAGTAACCTTAAAACTCTTCAGAGTCATGTCAGATTTTGGAGTTGGTGGTCTCTAAGGCAAATTTCCAGATGGAGATGCATTTAATTAACATATGGATGCAAAATAAAGATGTTTAGAATGAAAAGTGACCTTAAAGTTAATCAAATACTGCTCTCTTATAGTGATTGCCATTTTAATAAAAAAGCAAGCTAAATCCCATAGGTTTAGAAAACTAAATCTACCCAATAGCTACCCCAGAATACATAAATAGCTTTGTCACTTTTTTCTTTTACTTCCTTCAGTGAATGCCCTCTCTCCCCAACCTGGATTATAAATTCTTTAAAAAGCAAAGCATTCATGCGTTTTATATTATTATAGCATTCACAGTGTCTAATACAGGACATTATGGGCTTTGAATAAATGTGTTGATTGAATGAATTTCTCATGGTTTTTCAGGATTTGTCGTTATAAGTGTTCTTAGGTTTTCACATACATTGCAAATTTTAGTATTTCCCCCTATTTATTACTTCTTTTGAAGTCATCTTTCCTGCTTCTGACATGTTTCCACGCAAAATTTTACTCTTTCGTCTTTATTTCTTACTGCTTTCATTTGGCTTCTGTCACTTCATAATATGACTGAAGTCTTATCTTTAAAGCCTTTTCTTTTTCCAACTTTTAACTGCAGCAGTTTTCAAAATTCAAGAGTTGAAAGAATAATGATCAGTATATCCACCACTTAGCCCTCTAGAACCAACGTTTGTTTAAATTTTCTTCTGTTTATCTGTGTGTGCACTTAACATTTTTTAGAGACAAATGTCATGTTTGTAGCGTACTTTTGCCCTTCATGAAACCACATACACTCACTGGCAGTCTTACTTCCTTTCTCCTTTCTTGCGATTTTTAACATTTATCCTACTGTTGTATTATGAAGATTTAGTAATACTATTTTTATGATACTTATAATAATTTTAAGATTCCTTTTTTCATTGTAACAGTCAATATTTAAAATAAGTGTTATAAATGTAGCATATTTACAAATATATTGTAAGTTGCTATATTCTGTGTGAAAAGATATCATTAATTTTAATTTATAATTCTAATCGTGCTTTTTTTTAATTAAAAAATATTCTTTTGTCATGCCCAGAGCATGTGGGATCTTAATTCCTCCACCAAGCATCGAACTCTCACCCCTTGGCGTGGTCTTAACCACTGGGCTACAAGGGAAGTTCCCTTAGTATGTTTTAAATGAGATGTCTTAAATTTTCAAAATCTCACAATGTAAGAAAGGTAGAATGAATGAAAGTGCTACAAAAACAGCCAAGACGAACTGAATATCCACGATGTGTTTTGATTAGTTCACCAAATGACAGGGAAAGGTCCATAATTTAGTGGTGATATCAATGATGGACCAACTTTCCTATAAAAGTAATTGTGGGAAAGTGTCAGAAGTGGAGGACTGAGAGCCACAGAAATTAAAAGTGGTAGCAGCAGTTCAGTTTACTTGCTTTTCTGAGCCAGCAGTCCAGTTTTTGAACTTTTTTCTTTGTCTTAAAGTAGAGCAAGTAATCCCTAGGTCATAAGGTTATTATGAGAGCTGTGCTTGATAATTATCACCTTCCCCTTACCTGGACTAATAGCCAAGAGGGGAGTAATGAATAGGCATAAACAGTAAATGAGAAAGCACTGTCCTTAGTATCCTGTAATGAGAGGGAGATGGGACAGCCTCTCCCAGAAACCCTCAAGGTTACCCTGATAGGTATTCAGATTGAAGAAGGTCCAGTTTCTCTTAAGCAATAGATAGTAATAGCTATCTTTAGCTTATAGTTAAGCATTTATTGTTATAGTTTAGTCACTAAGTCATGTCCAACTCTTTTGTGACCCCACGGACTCTAGCCTCCTGTCCATGGGATTTCCCAGGCAAGAATACTGGGGTGGGTTGCCATTCCCTTCTCGAGGGGATCTTCCTCACCCAGGGATTGAGCCCCTGTCTCCTGAATTGGCAGGCGAGTTCTTTGCTGCTGAGCCACCAGGGCCCCCAGTTAGACATTTAACTTATTAGTTACTGTGTGACAACTATGAACCTGTATTGTGTTCTTTTTTATTATTACATCATTCATTCTTCACATTCAAAATTACTTGCCCATGAGCACATGTGTATTAACAGTAGACTTAGGATTTGAAATGAATCCAGAAGTCTAACTCTGT
Source organism: Cephalophus harveyi (assembly GCA_006410635.1). Taxonomy (NCBI): domain Eukaryota; kingdom Metazoa; phylum Chordata; class Mammalia; order Artiodactyla; family Bovidae; genus Cephalophus; species Cephalophus harveyi. Next base: position 358,157 of record SJYT01047084.1, on the reverse strand, counting down.
TCTCCCTCCAAACTGAAGTTTTGTTCTCTATTTGTATGTTGTGTTAGTTTTTGTTTTTAGATGAAAGATTTGTGGGGAGGATTTTTTTTTTTTTTTTGCTGTTTTGGAAAATCTTGTGGATAGCCCTCCATCCTTATAAATCACAAACCAAGAATGAAGTATGTTTCTTAGCTGATGTTAACATTTTTGTTATTAGGAGTAGAATTCGAAGCTACTTTACCAGATCAGGAAAAGCTGATAGATAAATTTAATGGGATGTTGATACTAGACAAAATGCCGTGTGTGAGATGGATAAAAACTAGTAATGTACAACTAAGAAAATAGTGAGGGAGAGTGTGAGTCTTTGGGCTCTAGCCTGAGATGGAATAAGTGTGGTAATAGCCAGTTTAAATGACGCTAAATTTTATGAACAGAAGACAGGCAGGATGCCTAGAAGAGAAATTGTCCTGGCTTCTAGAGGTTGATTCAGAGACTTAAAGTAGACTTAGAGGAAGCCAGTTAATTTGATTTCTAAAGTTGTGACAAGATAGTTTTTTTTAAAGGTTAAACTGGAATTTAAAGTGTTGTGGGTTTTCTAAAGGCGAGTTAAGTAGGGAGTAAACCATCAGTTCAGTTCAGTTCATTCACTCAGTTGTGTCCGACTCTTTGCAACCCCATGGACTGCGGCACACCAGGCCTCCCTGTCCGTCACCAACTCCCGGAGCTAACTCAAACTTACGTCCATTGAGTCAGTAATGCCATCCAACCATCTTGTCCTCTGTTATCCCCTTCTCCTTCCACCTTCGATCTTTCCCTGCTGCTGCTACTGCTGCTGCTAAGTCGCTTCAGTTGTGTCCGACTCTGTGCGACCCCATAGACGACAGCCCACCAGGCTCCACCATCCCTGGGATTCTCCAGGCAAGAACACTGGAGTGGGTTGCCATTTCCTTCTCCAATGCATGAAAGTGAAAAGTGAAAGTGAAGTGTCAAAGGCTTTGGCATAGTCAATAAAGCAGAAATAGATGTTTTTCTGGAACTCTTGCTTTTTCGATAATCCACCGGGTGTTGGCAAGTTGATCTCTGGTTCCTCTGCCTTTTCTAAATCCAGCTTGAACATCTGGAAGGAAGTTCACGGTTCACATATTGTTGAAGCCTGGCTTGGAGAATAAACCATGGGGAATGGCAAAAGTGGAGACAGACTTCCAGAAGTATCTGAGGCTAATTTGGATCTTAAATTTAGCAAAAAGAAAGATGTGAAATGTTTTAATTTACTAGTAATATTAAGCTCTTGTAGTAATAAAAGGCCACTGGGAATATACTTTCAGAAGCTCTCTTAAAGTTATGTGAAACAAAGAGTAGTAAATTTGGTCATGGGTAAGTTAAGAAAGTAAATTTGAAGGAAAAGAGTTAAAAGTATTTCTTTGAGGTGATGAGCCCTAAACTATCAGTTATAAAACTTAAAAAAGAGATGAAGAGTGTCATTGAAGAATTTATGCTTTTGGCCAGAAAGGCTAATGAAAAGTAACAATGTCATCCTATACATATATGAAACTTTGATGTCTGTATCTTGAATTCGCCTGTAATTCTCAATGGTACACCTTTTAAGAAAGATATGAGAGTAGGGCAAGGTCCTATGAAAAGCAGCTGGCATGATCAAGGAGATATGACAATTCAGAAGATTAAGACCTTTCCATTTTGAAAGATTAAGATTCAAAGGAGAGATGAGAGAAGTCAGAAAATGAGAATAGGGTTTTCCTTCAGTCTTATAATCCTATGGCCAAGAGATGTACCATGAAAGTTCAGAGAGAACATCATAGACTAGGAAGATATCTTGCCTCATCTATTAAGTGGAAATGCAAGAAACTTTTACTCTAAATTTATATGCTCTTCAACAGTGTCCTGATTTTTTTTTTTTTTTTTAATGGCATCAGATCTCTGAACCTTTTGCCCTGTTTTGGGTTTCCAAAGATGGACATTGAAAGAACATTGAAAACTACCTGGAAAACAGAGCTCGGGGATGAACTCTAGGAGTCTAGTCAGCTTGCTTTCTGTTTTGTAGGGTCCTGATCTAAGAATTGTGTTTACATTTTTAAGTGATTAGAAAAAAATTTTAAAAAGAGTAATATTTAGAGATGAGTGAAAATTACATGAAAATCACATTTCAGTGCCCATAAATAGTTTTACTGGACTGCAGCCAGGCTAGTTCACTTCTGTAATGTTTGTGCCTGCTTTTGCACTACGATCGCAGAGACTGTTTGGAAAAGCCTGAAATATTTACTCTCTGGCTCTTTGGGGGAAAAAATTTGCCAGCCTCTGGGATAGACTAACATTTGAGTTATTTTTCCAGGTAAAGAAAAGTTTGTCATGACTAAAGTAAAATATGAAGTGTTTGAAAAGGTTATATAAAGGGTACTAAGCAACATTTTATTGTTTTTCCATTACCATGCTGTCCTATATATAAGCCATTAGTCTCCTGTAACCTCTTAAATGTAAAATTAAATAAAAATTTAAATTCAGATCTTCAACTGCACTGACCACATTTCAAGTGACCGATGGTCTCATGTGACTGGTAGCTACTGAATTTGACAGAGCAGATAAGGCTGTTTTCATCATTGCTTAAAGTCTCTTGGACATTGCTGCATGATAATACTTACATAGTACTCTGTGACAGGCTCTGTTCTTGAATCTTCTCAGAAACCACTTGCAGCAGAGATTATTATTACCTCCATTCTACAAATGAAAAAACCAGGGCCCTGGAAGTGAAACAACCTGTCCAGGATCCATAGCTAGTAAATGTCAGAGTCAGGATTTAAACCCAGGCAGCCTGGCTTCAGAGTCTGTGTTTTTAATCACTTTGTACTGAACAAGGTCGAGAGTAAGGAGTATACTTAATCGTAGCACAAGAAGTTAGCTTCTGTGGTGAAAATGTGGCCCTGGGGATTTTGAGACTCAAAACATAAAAAGTTGTGTAGAGTATAGTAGCTACAGTCCTTCCTGGAAAGAAATGTAAAGATGTGAACTGGATTAACTTTTGGGGAGCTTTTATTTTTCATAAGATAATATTAAGTAGAGCGTTTGGATTCTGGTGTATCTTCATAGCAGTGTTGACCCCCTTATAATTAGTGAAAATTACTTTGGCAGAGTAAGCTGTCACCTGGAAAATTTGCCTTCAAAACAGTTACAAATATTTATGATAATTACTCAAACCATCTGTAAGGTTAAATATCATGCCCTAATTGTCTTCTTAGCCAAAATGACCAATGAAACATTCTTGAATATTTTATACAAGGAGACAGTTAAACTGTCTTTGTGTTTGAGACAATGTTGCCATCGAGTTGTCATTTTATTTGAGTACAGTTTTAGGGAGTTTATGTGCTACTGATACAGTACTGTGTACAGGGGCTGATGTCTTCCATTGTTGATCATGAATACTGGAAGAGCATTTTAGTGGGTGAGCAGTGTAGTTTGGGCATTCCGTATTCTAAGTATCATTACATTTATTTGTTTTTTTTTTTTTTAATACAACAGATTCATGGCACTTCATGTATTAGGCACTGTTTGATGTACTTTATAAATGTTAATTCATTTAATCCTTATACCTCTGTGAGAAAAATAACTATTATCCCCATTTTGCAGATAAAGAAACTGAAGCACCCATGAGGAAACTGAGATGTTAAATAATCTAACCAAGGATAAATAGTGGAGCCTGGAATTTGAACCCAGGCAAAGAGGCCCCAGAGGTCTGCTCTTGCCCACTCTTTTGGTATTTTTCCAATGATAGTGTATTATTAGTTTTTGTACATTGAACATCTTGTCTCACTTTTGGGGTTTGGACAGGTATAGAGGACTGCTGACAGCGCTAGTAAATGAGATCAAAATGGGAGATGTGGCTTTATGCACTTGCAGGTAGCCTCATGGTCAGAGTCCAGAGGCAGCCACAGTGACCTGACCCTATAAAATACAGGTAAACAGCTCCTATTTGTTTGTTTGTGGTTAGCACCAAAAGTACTTCAGGGCACAAATTACTTACTGACATTTTCAGCTGAAGAATTCTGTCCTGAGTAGCAGTGAGCCACTATTGGGAGAGGGGTATGTGGGGTTCTATGGAACTTCAGATATGCCTTGGAGAAATTCAGGGAGCTTCAGTAGGCAGGCGTGGCTTTAAGTTAGCCCAGGTTTCCTAGGGAGTTCATTCAGCTTTACTCTGTCTGCTCTGTTGTTGAACTTTATTTGGTCTTCATGAATTTCTTCTGTTGCTACCTTTGTAGTTAGCATTCTAAGGTTAATCCTTTAAAGCTGTCCTCCAAAGCTAAACCATGTTGTCGTTGTCCATCTGCTGTCTGCTTAAGAGCATGAGATTGTATTTCTAGGATAGTTGATCAGGAAATGTCTTACCTACCTGGCATTTCTTTTTATTTCTTTAATAGTCCGATGATGTTTAATAGCTAATTTTCTGTCAGTAGGCATACTGTGATAATGTGTCTAGTTTTGTAGTGGACAAGTCTGCAATATACATTCTTATATATGGTCTCTTGTGTATGGATGATTTTATTTCTAGGGGGTAGGTTCTCATAAATAGGATTGCTGGGTGGAAGATTTTATGTATTAATATTTTGCTTTTCAAAAGGCTGTAACCACTTCACATTTCAAAGAACCACAGGTATTATATATAGCTTTTGCAATTTTTTGGCCCAAGTTTAGTAGTATCTCAGCTTAGTTACAAATGTGTCTCAAATTCTTATTTCCAGATTTTTAAAAATAAATGCCATGACTGTTTATCCTCCTACACACTTAGATATCTCAAAGGTACTTCAAACAAAACATATCTAAAGGCAAACTCATGATCTCTTCCCCCAAACCTAATCCTCTTCTGGTGTCCTTTTTTTCTAATGTGTCCAAATCAGAAACTTGGACAAGTAATTCGTCTCTGGTCTTTAAACTCTTACCTTTACTCTCTCTCTCTCTCTCACACACACACAAATACACAACAATCAAAGTCTTGTCAAATTTATTTTCAAAATATTTCTTGGTTGCATCCATTTCTCTTTTTCTTCTTGCTGACATTTTTTTCAATGCTTGAATGGTGTGAGAATTTTTTTTTAATTGTTTAAAAATGACCTTTGCTACAGAATGAAATACTGAACATGAAAACCAGATTTAAAAAAAAAAACCCAGAATCTATATTGATGTGGTGAATGATTTATTTTAAATGTCTTACTATATTTGTTAGAAATTTTTAGAACTTAAAGAGCATTTAGAAAATATTGGAGACATTTGCAGCTGAAAACTAGTCAGTCAGTTCAGTCACTCAGTCATGTCCAACTCTTTGCGACCCCATGGACGGCAGCATACCAGGCTTCCCTGTCCATCACCAACTCCCAGAGCTTGCTTAAACTCATGTCCATCGAGTTGGTGATGCCATCCAATCCTCTGTCGTCCCCTTCTCCTCCTGCCTTCAATCTTTCCCAGGATCAGGGTCTTTTTCAATGAGGCAGTCCTTCGCATCAGGTGGCCAAAGTATTGGAGCTTCAGCATCAGTCTGTCCAATGAATATTCAGGACTGATTTTCTTTAGGATTGACTGGTTTGATCCCCTTGCAGTCCAAGGGACTCTCAAGAGTCTTCTCCAACACCACAGTTCAAAAGCATCAGTTCTTTGGCGTTCAGAATTATTTTGTTATAATTTAAATGCATATAAATCTACTCAGTGCATGGATTTATAAGAGAACTCTTTAAAGTGAGTTGGATATCATAAAATTTCATATTTCAAAAGTCAAATTCCTTTTCAGTTCTAGGGATGACCTAAGTTTTGGTCTCCAGTTGCTTATATTCTCATTCTGTATTTTCTCATTTTCAGGCTGAAATAGAACTATTCGTGAACAGGCTTGACTCAGTGGAATCTGTTCTTCCTTATGAATATACAGCGTAAGTTTCTCGGCTTGGTTTTCATACGGAATTTTGGGACTCAGTCAGGATTTTGTGCATTTAGAACTTTATTTTCTCCACAGTTAGTGGTAAGTTCACACGCATTTTAAAAATGTACAGGGCCTGAAAACATTTTTAAAGGGGGTATTCTTTTTTTCCAAGGTAGGTTTAAAATGTGGGATGTTATCTCTTGATGTTGCTTTGCAACACCAACTGAAACTATGGACCATGGGTTTCCTTTTTTACCTGATTGGACAAATAGCTATTTTGTTTTCTTTATTTTTTTTTGATTATTAAAAAACCCACATAGTTTTAAACAAAATCCTTGTGTCCCACATAATCAGTCCCCAGGAAAAACTGCTTTGTCGTCTGCCCCCTGCATTTTTTTTCTCTGCATATTCTAATGTATCTGACACATTTTTGTTTTAAATAAAAGTAGGTTTATATATTTTATTTGCACCTTGTTTTTCTCACTGAATCTATTGTGGACATCTTTTCTATGTTAATACACAGCTGCCTCAGTCTTTTGAGTAGCTGTTTATTATCCCTTTTTAGAGATCGTGTGGAGTCTATTTATGCTTTGTTTCACTAAATGAACATTTCATTATTTCCATTTTTGGGATATTATAAAAAATTCTGCATAAATAGACTTTTTTTTTTAAATTTGAGCACTGTGTACCATATTGGGTGTAAGATACAGTTTCTAAATTTTCGTTGGCTTCTAAATTTCTGCATTATCTAAGTTTAAAAAAAATGTTTACTGTAGAAAAATACACAAAAAATTTAAGATGATCCTATGAGAATTCGTAATCTTAAACATGTATAAGAGGAGGATACAGAGTTCATGAGTGAATGGACCACAATTTATGTAACTGTTGGAGACTTTTTTCCTAGTTTTTGTTAAGTAAACAAATCTCTCTCCTTAAATCTTTGTGAATATTCTTGGGAAAACTCAGTAGATCTCTTATATCCAGTAGATGGAAAATCTTCATTAGGGGACTTGCTAGCTCTAGTTTTTATCACTCAAGATTCATCTTCCTCTTACGGCTCTAACTGGTCTGTAGTCATTGTGCTGGTCTCAACCGCAGTGAACACAGTACTGCCCTTTAATGTTCTGTAGCAGGGCTGAAATTTGGCTGTAATGTTCAAACAAATCTGATTAGTAAGATCAGGAAATTATAGAGAAAATAATAGCTGACTGGTCATGGCTTCTGCACGACTCTTGTTTTCTCAGAGGGTCTGTCTGGCCACGCTTTTCATGTTGGCTATCGTGTCAGGATGAGACAGATAAATTTGACACATGTAAATGTAAATTTGACACATCTTGAAAGGTCATTAAGTGAATATCTGAATATTAGAAAGATAACAAAGGGAGATAAATTATGCAGAATTCCCCTGAAGAATAGGATGTAAATAATTTTATCATTGGAGTGAATAATAATAAATTGTACTGTGTCAATTTTTTAAATTCTATAGTTTTATCTTAATAAAAGTTTTATTTGAAAATCAAAGTGTTATAAGGCATAATTTTCTGATTTTTGTTTTGTTTTGAGGAGATGTGGTACATGGAACTTGGAGTAGGAATATATTTTTTATTCATCTAGTAGAGCTGCTGGAGTGATAGTACCTAATCTGTCCTCTAGGTTGGCTAAGGGTTTGGTATCATTGCTTCCTTTTTTGTTTGCTGCTGCTAAGTCAGTTCAGTCGTGTCCAACTCTGTGTGACCCCATAGACGGCTGCCCACCAGGCTCCCCTGTCCCTGGGATTCTCCAGGCAAGAATACTGGAGTGGGTTGCCATTTCCTTCTCCTCCTTTTTTGTTTAAAACCTTAAATATTCTTGTCTGCAGGTTTGATTTTTGCCAAGCATCAGAAGGAAAACGGCCATCTGAAAATCTGGGTCAGGTGTTATTTGGGGAAAGAATTGAACCATCACCATATAAGGTTTGTATACAGTGTTATAGAAATGTCATTTAGTTGGATCTTTCCCCCTCCCCTCCTTACAGAAAAGCCTGTGGTAACTTAGCTAAGAAGGAATTCATTTCTCTTTTGCATCCAGAAATAACTTCTTCACAGTTTAGAAAGATCCTTCCCCTTTCAAAATATGTCATGAGTAAGTTTGTCCTAAGGAACATTCCTCCAGTCAGTATTGTCAGTGATAAGAGTGCTCAGACCCCTCGGCTCACTTTGCAGAGGGATCCAGAACCCCGCTTCCAGTCACGATTCTCCATACTACCCTCCTCCTCTTTGGGAACAGTATTCCTAGATTTTCCCCGTTAGCACTTAGAGCACTGCTTCAGCTTTCCCATTGGCTTGTGGGGAAGCGAACTGTTCTGTTTTGACCAGTGAAAGTATATTTGGGGTACATCTTTGATGCATTTTTAGGACTTCAGTTAAACCAAGCTGTAAGGACAATATAAGGTATTCTCTTCAGTATATGTACTTCATCATCCAGAATTAGTCTGCTTTTAAATCTATTACCTTTTAAGCCTATTATCATTCTGAATTCACAGTCCCCTGTTCAGTTTATATATATATCTGCTCTCCTCCTGCACAAAGTATAATGGAGCTCTTTTAGAAAAATTAAACTCATTTATAATAATAATATATCACCATATACAAAGCTAAATGGTACAAAGAATATAAAATGAAAAGTAAGTTTCTGTCCTCTCTTCTGCCCTGTTCCACATCACAGTTTCTTGTTAACCTTTCCTGAAATTTTCCATTTTTGCGAGCACATATAGATAGAATTAAATGTGTGTATTTATGTTTTAAAATACTATTCTGCACTGTGCATTTTTCTTTAACTTTCTGCTTGGGCATCTTTGCATGCTGAGCACACGCATGTTATTGGCTGTGACTTGACCCCGGGTTTTAATCCCCCAGCCTCACAGCTTCCTCTCTTGATGTCCCATCCTTCTTTCCATGATTAGCTTCCTTCCTTGTTTGCTCACTGAGCACCACTACCGTCTCCCTTGGCACTTACTACACTGAGCATCTGTCCAGCAAATCCTCATGCCTAGATTAGTCCCACTAGCCTCTCACCCCAACACTGCATCTCCACCATGCAGCACTGAGAGGAACACATATAATTGTACAAGTTTAAGTCACTGCACAGTGATAGTTTTCAGTCATAAGTATGTCATCTTAAAATATTTTGAGATTTTTCTACTGTAAAGATGCCAGAAATTTAAAGTTTTTTCAGACAGATTTGAAGGCCTGATGAGATGAAGCCACTAGGAAAGAAGGAACTCAGAATATATGGACATGAGCGATAGTGAATGGGGCAGGCATACTAACTGTGTAACATTTCCCTGCTGTGGTATGTTGAGATTACTTTGGGAATTGTCACATTCTTTTTATAGCAGAGAGTGGTTTTATATAAATTGTATAACTGCCTGAAAATCCTCCCTTAGTCTCTCAGCCCCATCTTTCTGTTTATATGCCTTGACCTTGGGAAATGATGGAAGGCGGGAAGAGCATCAGTAAGTAATACCGTCAGTGAACTTGAAGGGCAGCCAGAGTCTCTGACAGTAAACGGTAGAATGTTCAGATCCACAGAGAAGTTTTGTTCCCTTTGGTGCAGACTTTAAAGGCAGATTACTTCTTTAGTAGGATTCTACCCAGGGTTCTTTGTATATAAAGACTGTGCCTTGCTTATGCAAAAAATCCTTTTAGGCCTAATGCTTTTCAGGTTTAATTTTGTCCTAGGAGTTGAGGTAAAATAGAAGAACAGAAGGAGCATTTTAAAATGGAGAAAGAATATGCACCTAACATTTTCTATGAGTTTTCTAGAATTTTTTAGGACCAAGATTTGTGCTAAAACAGATTTTTTCTTAAAGAGACAGAGCAGGCATTTCTTAAGGTCAAGGCGTAGGTTGACAGAAACATAGACTAAAGTATCAGCTATTTCCCCCCAAGCCAACCATAAATATATTGACATATTTTTCAGTATTGATTTCAGTGCTGATTCTTTACCCTTTATTTTCAAAGAATTTTGCCTTATTTTAGATCTGTAGTAAGAGCAGTAGTAACAGGCAGCAACAGAACAAACGCCAAACTTGCTTTGCCGTCTCTTATCTACGACTTCTGTTGAGGTCAGGAAGAAACAGTGCAGGATATCGTATGCATTAGGTGAAGCTGGAGCTACCTGTCATAGGATCAGAAAGTCTCACATCTAACCACTCACATTTACTCAGTTAACACAACTGCTGATGCCTTTCACATGCCAGGCGCTGTGTTAGGTGTGAACAAGAGAGAAATCTCTGTCCTTGTAGATCTTGTGTTCTGATGGGGAGAAGGAAACAAAATGAATTGCTGAAATACATAGCGTGCCTGTTGCTAATGAAATAACTGTTGAAGATGAATCAAGGAAGAAGGTGGATGGAGAATTTGCAGTTTTAAATAGGCCAGAGAAGGTCTCACCCAAGAATGTGACATTTGAGCAGAAGACTTGAAGCAAGTTAAGGGAGTGAACCCTGTGACTACCTGGGGGTGGGGGGAAGAAAGCAGCAAAAGCAGAGTCCTAAAAACTTGGAAATAGATGTGTTAAATTAAGACCTAAGTAGCCCCTGGTAAAGTAAGCCTATATGATATGATATGTTGTGAATAATACGTGTATATGTGTTCATGCTCTCGTCCTCAACCCCAAAGTTGGAGGACTCCTTACTTAGTTTTTAAACTTTGTTTTAAAAAATTGTCAATTTTTGTTTGAACTTCGTTATTCATGACATCTTGAAAATTGACAGTCTTTTCAGTTGTGAGTAAAAAGAATCACATTTATACTGATTCTCAATAGCCAGATTTGGCTTTTTCTTGTGTCATCACAGTCTGTTATTCACTGCTGAACCTCCCATCACCCGGTGTATAGGAGGCACTTAACAAATATCCACTGAATGAATATACAGACATATAAACTTGTCTGTTTATTACTTGAAAGCCACAGGAGACATTGCTATGGAGAGACAGGTGGTGTTTGTTCTCCATGTGGGTTTTTTCCTGAGGACTCATTTACATTTAAAAAATCGGTAAGTTGAAATTGTCAAAGATTAAAAACTATTATCAAAAGAAATATTGATGACTTAGGTTTTTAGAGAAACAGTAAGATTGAAATTTAAATATGATTGAGCTATGAGAAACTTTGATGTTTATTATCAATATTAATGCTCTTAATGAGAATGTTTAGCTCTTACTCTGTTACAGGTGTGAAGGACCTGGGTATTTTAATTTGCTTTTCACTTTATTTTTAATACAGTTTACATTTAAGAAGGAGGAGACGTGTAAGCTTGTTTGTACAAAAACCTACCATACAGAGAAAGCTGAAGACAAACAAAAGTTAGAATTCTTGAAAAAAAGCATGTTACTCAATTATCAGCATCACTGGTAAGACATGGAAATTTGGGATTTGGGGTTTTTTCCTTTCACAGGAGGTTCTGTTTCATTGAATGTGTAAATTACTTCATTGACTAAATAAAATGTAGCATATTTATTTGCCAGAGGATTACTAAGGTTGGCAGCTTAAAGTGTCGTCGTTGAACTGTGCTCAGATTATTATGCTGTCTGCTACTTGTTTTGGCACATAGACCTGGTACCTAGAGCACTTCTTTTATTCATGTGTAGTTTAAAGGAGCGTATTTATGCTTGGTGAAACGAACTGAATCAAACTTGTAGAAAAATACGTTATTTTATACTTGTGGACCATGAAAAAGACCATAGGGGGAAAAATTTAACTTTCATTTGATTTTTGAGAAATAGCATCTATTTCAAATAAAAATCCTTGTATTTTGTGTAATGTTTTTTATTTTATAAGCATGATGTAACATTAACAAGGTGTTTTAGCAGTCTGCATCATAATAAAAAAGCATTTAAAACTTTTTTCCTTCCCACGTACTATTTACCTACCATACAATATTCAAACGGTATTAAAAAAGTTTCAAAAATGCAGCTTTTCAAGGATAACCAGTTGTTATTCTTCTAGATAATTTTTCAGCAAATGCCTGTATTCTGTGGGCTACATGGTTTTGCATATGTTTTACCTTTTCTGAAAAGTATACGGTATTGGAGGTGGTGAACAGGATACTGTCTTGAACGTCGGTCCTGTCGCTATCTCAGACTGACCCCTTTGCCCTCGCTTATTCTCAGTTTGGACATGACCTGATCCCGTGACTCAATAGGGTGGTTGGGACCTCTCATTCCCTCTTGCCTCCTGGGTTCCTCACCATCCTCTCTTCCACACACATAGAGCAAAGAGGTCCTGGAGAGGGGCGACCCAGGGTCCCATGCTATTCATCAACTAGTCTGTGATTAGGGGATTTACTCTGACTAGTCAGACCCGGGTAGAATACACCTGAACCACGTAGAAATGAGTTTCTCATAACAGGGCTCCGTTACAAGGAGGGAAACTTGCCCATTACACCATGTCAGCTTCTTTCTCATCTGACCCTCAGTACAAAGAGCAGCTTGAAAGGCCCCTCCATCTCATTTCTTTGGTTTCTGGTAAACCAAGAGCATTTTTCCTCTAAGCTACTGTTAGATTACTGCATAATTGCTGAGTTAATATAACTTGTGATACCTTTCTTACTCATAATTAATTGAAAAGTTTCCCTTGGTGTTTTTGCTTTCTAGATAAATTGTTCTTTCCAGCCTACAGAATCATATTTAAGGCTCAGATTTGCCCCTATCATCTCCATTTTCTCTGACAGTTGATTATTGTTGAATGAATGAAAGAATGAGTCTTAATGGCGTTATGGGTGATTTTTTAGCTGTCTCCTTTACCCTTGGTTCTTAAAATACTGTTAGAGTCTTGCTCCTAAAGATAACAGAAGCAGTTCTTCCTTTGTAGCTTCCTGATAATAAAGTACTTAGAAATACTTTCAATTTATTTATGATGCGATTGACATAGGTACTGTTTTGATACCAGTATGCTTGATAATAAGAATAAATAATGTAAAATAGTTGCAAACTTAAACTATTCTTCTTAAAAAAAATAAACTGGAAAAGTACTGGTGAACAGTGATTTTTTTTTGTTGAGTCAGAAAAGTTTATGATTTCAAGTCTGAATCCATTAACAAAAAAATCTAAGCCATATCCCAGATATACAGTCTGGTAAATCTAGGCATTGGGGTTTAGTCCTTAACATTGCCCTTTTGGAAAATATTGATTCATATTGATGAATTCATGTGAACCATTAGTTGAGTATATTTCTGTCCTTAACTTCAGAGTTTTTTTACTGTGTAATTTGATTTTAAGCACAGGTAACAGAGTTGACAGAGATAAAACATCATGAGCCTTTAGAAATAAGAAAGATGGATGATAAAGTGTTCTCTACTACTCTCAGCTTCTTTTATCCTGCTCCCTAGGAGCAGCACTGTTTATTCCTCATGTATGTCTCCAGATTTCTGTGCATATGTAGGTATATAAAAAAGTGTGTGCCTTTTAAAATAACAGCTGAAATATTGTACACAGTATTGTACACAATTTTGCAAATTGGTCATTTTAAGAAAATACAGGCGTTTTTCCATGTAAAGCACATCTATATATCTATGTCTACCTCATTCTTTTTGTAATTGTATAGCATTCCATCCTGTGACTGATCTGTAGTTCTTCCTCTATAATATTTTAACCATACTACCTTTTGAATGATTAAATTGCCTGATTATTTGCTAGTGCACCAACTCATTATTCTCGTTATAGAGAACGATTAACAGTAGTTAATAGTCATATCTAAATTGATGAATACTTTTAATTCTTATTTGGAATTTTAGAACATAATTTGAGGATTTCTTGGCTTGCTCTGTCAGTAATCTAAGCTACTTCTTGATTCTTGAGACTGAACAATAAATATTTTGATACCAGCAATAGACACTTGAATCCCTCTTCTCTTCATGGCTTGTGATTATGCTTTTTCCCTAAGTTTTGCCAAAGACTTGGGTCTTTGTGATATTTTATTTATAAAAGTATAATTTATTTAACTAGTTATCAAAGTACTTACATTTTTTTTTAAATATCATAGAATCGCCAGACTCTGGCTTATTGGACAGAAAGGGGTCTTTGAAGATACTTTAGTCTAGTGAGTACCAATCCTGGATCTCAGTTGGCTGGCAAAGAGGAATATTAGAGTGGGTAGCCATTGCTTTCTCCAGGGAATCTTCCTGACCCAGGGATTGAACCTGGATCTCCTGCATTGCAGGCAGATTCTTAACCATCTGAGTCACCAGGGAAACCCCAAAAGTAACATAAGTGCCAGGTTTCCTTGCTTTTTGCTGTAATTTTTTTGGTGTATTGTGGCAACATGGGTTATTTCATTTTGATCAGCAGCTCTAGAAGTTTTTAAAAAAGGAAACTCTAAACATTAATTTATTGGGAAAAGCTGTTATTAATAAATGAAGCTTGACTGATAGAAGTGTTTCAGATGGAACCCCTAAAGGTAGAGAATAATAGAAGGCATCCCTTAATGATGAAAAATTGGGGCCAGTTATTTGAGCTTTAATTTTCTGAGTTGTCTTACATATTTCACTAGTTGAAAGTAGTTTTTTTAATATTTTCGGTATTACAAATTTCAGTAGCTACAACTTTCTAACTTAGCAAGGCAGTAATTGAAAATTATATTATTTGAAACTTATACATTTATATCCAAGGATTTTGGGGTTGGTTTTTTTTTTGTTTCCAACCAGTAAAAGACTATATTAAGGCATTATATAAATGGTAAATTTAGAATACTCACCTTAGTTTCACATTTTCTAACTAGCACTATTATTTTATACAGTACTTTCTCTGATATGATAGCATAAAGATATTACAATTAATATATTGCTAGTATATATTCATTGATTGAACTTCATTGTCTAAAAAATTGAAGCAATTAACTGATTCTTGAGGCCTCCTGAAAATCTGAATTATTTATATTATATAACATAGTTTTCATGCTTCTAATATTTTATAGTCTTTTCATGGGAACTGCTAGCCTGCTGGTTATAATAATAAGCAACTTAATAGTGTAGGTGATTCTTAAATTTAGTACATTGGGTACTATTAAATAGCATTTAAATGTGACGAGATGTGTTTTATTAAGTCATGAATGTATACCCTGAGTGAATATAGAATCATAATTTTACTTCCTAAGGCATACGTTAATTAACAAATAAAACATGCCCTGGAGTGTTGTCTTATGACTGTAATAGAACTAATATATTTTTAGTAATTATTTTTATTTGTATCCTGTGGTGTGTTCTGGGCATTGGGAGCCCCATGCTCAGACTTTAATGTGGTTATACAGTGCTACAGAATTTTATTCTTAAAAAAGTTTCTTTTCACTATAGAACTTGAAAGATTTATTTCTTTAGCTTTATAGCAGCCTTTCATTTAGACATAAGTTGGATTTACACAGGTTTAATAGATACTATAATTTTCACTTTTTCACCTGGCCCTTAAGTTGAGTATTTCCCCATATCTTGCAGTTATATTCTTCTCCTTTTTTATTGAACTGCCTGACTAATAAAAGATTTCTTTCTATACTGGTCTATAAGCTGGTCCCAAGAAACTAAACATACTGTTTCATACCTATTTAGAGCTTTAGAGTGTTCTACTGAAGATAAATTATACTTAGGTATCTAGATAATGACATTGTTAAGTTAGTGATTGCAGTAAATTAACTTATAAAGCTCCCTTTCAAAAAAGCTATAAAGATTTTTTTCTCACTATAGTGTGTCATATATTGGCATAATACTATCACTTATGAAATACCACATTCTATGTAATTTTTTGTATGTCATTTTGACACCTTAAGGCATTTCTAGACATTTAAATTTTACAGAGTGATGACAGATTTAGTGAGTAATTCCTAGTCATGTTACATGGTGGTTTGTAACTTGACTTTCATTTCCATGCACAGGATTGTGGATAATATGCCTGTAACGTGGTGTTACGATGTTGAAGATGGTCAGAGATTCTGTAATCCTGGATTTCCTATTGGCTGTTACATTACAGATAAAGGGCATGCAAAAGATGCCTGTGTTATTAACGTAAGTTTCTGGTAAACTAACTCTGCTACTTTTAAAATAAGCTTTTTGGTAGAAGCTTCAGTGCTTATCTGGACACAGATTGTTACATTCATCAAATGAGTACTGTTTGTATGTTTTGAAGGACAGCTGCTCAGTCTTTTTTTTTGGTGGGGTGGGTAGGCTGCGACACAAGGCTTGTGGCTTCTTAGTTCCCAACCAAGGATTGAACCTGGGTCACCACAGTGAAAGTGCCAGGTCCTAACCACTGGACTACCAGGGAACTCCTATACTTGAGTTGCAGTTTATAACTCTGGAACTAAATAATTCAGATGCGGTTCAACATTTACAGGCATTGTCTCTTACATGCTAAATACTATGCTACGGGCTTGGACTTTGTATGTTATAACTCTATTAAAAAAATGTTCTTAGTGGACTACCAGAAAGACCTCATTGTACATCCATGAAATTTGTATTGCAAAGTTAAGTCCATAGAATATTGTATTGCAAAAGTTTGGGTATTACACCTTTTTAAAAAGGTATCAATCTTTGAGGCCATTCTTTTATGATTAAAAAAAAAACAAAATAAGTGAAGGCATTAATTGAGAAAGTAGTCAAAATTATTGGGGAATATATATCAAATTTTATATAATGAGGTCAACCTGGTTTAATCTCTTAATGAATATAACCTGAATATCAACCTCTTAATGATATTCAGACATACACACACACATAGTGGGATGTTATAATACTCAGCCATGAAAAGGAATGAAATAGTGCCATTTGCAGCATCATGGATGGACCTAGAGATTATCACAGTAAGTAGAGTTAGACAGGAAAGAGGAAATATATAATATCACTTATATGTGGAATCTTAAAAAATGATACAAATGAACTTATTTACAAAGCACAAACAGATTCACAGACATAGAAAACAAAACAAACTTACGGTTACCAAAGGGGAACGGGGGAGGAGGATAAATTGGAAATTTTGGATTATTTGATGCAAACTACTAGGTAAGCAACAAAGTCTTACTGTACAGCACAGGGAACTGTATTCAGTATTTTGTAGTAAACTATAATGGGAAAGGAGGTATATATATAACTGAATCACTGCTGTATACCAGAAGCTAGCACAACACTGTACATTAGTTAAACTATACTTCAATTTTTTTAAAAATTGAAGGGAGGGGAGTTTAAGCTTAAAACTTACTCATTTTTATGGAAAAGATGAAAATTCTGTCTGGGTTCAAATTTTCCTGAATGATGGGGCTCATTTTAAAGCTTTATGTTTTGATTCTTTTATAGCCAGTGTTCTAATACTAACTTTAAGTTCTGTTCCACAGTCAGAATTCCATGAAAGAGATACGTTTTACATCTTCAACCATGTTGACATCAAAATATATTATCATGTCGTTGAGACTGGATCCATGGGAGCAAGATTAGTGGCTGCTAAACTTGAACCAAAAAGGTAACTGTGAAATAGATTAAAAAAAAATAAATTAACTGTAAGCGAAATTTAGACCCAAAGAATAAGTATTTTGGGCCCAGTTAACTTTCTTTAGTCAGTGTTCTGACATATAATTTGGTATTTTAGTTGTTTTTACTAAAATTCCCTTTAGCATGATTTATTGAGTAATGGGTTGTCCCGAGAAACCATGTAAATATTTATTTTCCTGTCATGGTAGGTGGTAGGCAAACCAAGGTGCCTTTTTGTTTTGTTTTTCAGTCACTTTTTGACAGCTTTTCCCTGTCAGCCTGGAATGGAGAACATGAGTGGTCAGGACCGTGTTCTCTTTTACAGTGGAAAAGCAGAGGCCCAGACGAGCTGCTTAGGGTGTCATACAGAAAGTCTTCATCAAGTGTTGGATGCCAGGATGTGACAAGCCATTGCAAGGGCATCTCTTCAAATTATCAGCTTTTTTAGTGTGAACATACCTATCATTTATTTGGGAGGTGCTTTTTTAATTGAGTATTCTTTTTTTTTCCCCCTTGATTCTCCCTGCCCCCAACACCAACTGATTTAGCTATTTTCTCATGCCACTAATGGTAAAGAAATGCATACCATGATAAGATGGCAGTTAATTTATACTCCCTCAGTGTTTGTTTTGATTTCTTTGAAGATTCTTTAGCGCTCTTCAAGTGTTGTTTTCAAAAGTTTGGTTTTTATTTGAGTAATAGTTTGGTAACGCATATGTATAGCTAAGCTCTTTATATGAAGTAAAGATTTGTACAGTTGTGATTTGAATCACTTCTGACTGTCAGCAGCGTTGTGAAATATGTACCAGATCTCTAACCTTTACTCCATTAAAAAAAAACTACTTCATCAGCATCTTGCTGAAATGTTTCTTCTCACAGCTTCAAGCATACCCATATAGATAAACCAGACTGCTCTGGACCCCCCATGGATATAAGTAACAAGGCTTCTGGGGAGATCAAAGTTGCCTATACTTACTCTATTAGCTTTGAGGTGAGTGTGATTTTATCTTTAGTGTAACTCAGAAATTGATTTTAAATTCATATTACTTAAACTAATTAAAAATATTAAGGATCAAGCTTGTCAAGTAGATAAGCTTTTAATGAGCTGATTTTTGAAATAGTTTGTCAGTGCACCAGGCAACGTAATCGTGCTCAAAACTAAGTCTTTATTTAAATAAAAAGTATAGGAAATTGGAGAACTGAGCCTCATTAAAAATGTTAAGCCATAAGAGATACAAACAAGGCAAAAGGTAGAAAAGAGGCATAAAGGATGGTATGAAGATATCCAAGATACGCAGCAAGCATTGGTATGGCCGAGCACTGCAGCAAGCATTTGGGAAAACGACACCATTTTTGAAACCAGGATTTGAGTGTGATTGTAAATGAAGAATTTCCTGATGATAGATGATTTATTATACATTCACTGGAGGGTTTTATTAGGAGGAAAGTAAAGTTTATTACATGAGAATCTTGGGCAGTCTTCCACCTCTGTTTTTAATAAACTATTTTGGCAATCCAATATAGTTGTGACATTTACTGTCCCCGTATAATGTGTAATTTTGCAAGCCTGGGGCAGTAAATAATACACCTTTCCTTCTGGATATTAAGAGCTTGGTGTGGGTGACACCTGCTAGAGGCTCAGGGTGCCTAGGTTATAGCTTTGGTCTGGTTAAATGTCCCAGATATAGATAGATCGCATCAAAGAGAATCACTGTTCCACTCAATTTTCTGAAAAAATTAAATGCAGCTCCTAAATCATAACATTTAAGCCTTTGCTAATTAAGATTTAAAACAAGATTTTAAAAAATACAAGTAACTAGATACTGTTGAGTTCAGTCACTCAGTCGTGTCGGACTCTTTGCGACCCCATGAATCTCAGCATGCCAGGCCTCCCTGTCTATCACCAACTCCCGGAGTTTACCCAAATTCATGTGCATCGAGTCGGTAATGCCATCCAGCCATCTCATCCTCTGTCGTCCCCTTCTCCTCCTGCCCCCAATCCCTCCCAGCATCAGGGTCTTTTCTAGTGAGTCAACTCTTTGCACGAGGTGGCCAAAGTGTTGGAGTTTCAGCTTCAGCATCAGTCCTTCCAATGAACACCTAGGACTAGTCTCCTTTAGGATGGACTGGTTGGATCTCCTTGCAGTCCAAGGGACTCTCAAGAGTCTTCTCCAACACCACAGTTTAAAAGCATCAGTTATTCGGCACTCACCTTTCTTCACAGTCCACCTCTCACATCCAGACATGACCACTGGAAAAACCATAGCCTTGACTAGGCGGACCTTTGTTGGCAAAGTAATATCTCTGCTTTATTATTTTTTATTTACTGCTTAATTTCATCTTGATTTTTCTGAGTCTCGAGTAAATCTCGATCAGTGAATCTTATGACTGACTCAAATTACATTAATGAGAAATTGTTGATTGGAAGGTTCAGCTCTAAATGGAAATCTTTGGATTTCTGGTACACTTTGTTGGCAAATTCTTATTCAAAGAGTTGTTTGTTCTTTATAATCTGTCTAGGAAGAGAAGAATATCAGATGGGCATCTCGATGGGACTACATTCTGGAGTCCATGCCTCATACCCACATTCAGTGGTTTAGGTAAGACTACAGCGTTCATCTCCTTCATGCTCTGTCCTTATTCTGTTCTCTGTCGCTGTGAGCATCTCATCCACTCTGACTCTCGCCAGTTACTCAGAAGGCTGGACTTTTGAATTAGGTAGACTTGGATTCAGTCCTGGGTTTTGGTCACTGGTTGTGAGTCAGGCCAGATCACCCAGGTGCTCAGAGTCTATTTCTTCATCTAGGATTAACTGTCTCACTGTACTTTTCTGAGGATTGAAGGGAGGTAATGAAACAGCATTTGAGCTCCTTACCTGGCATGGAAGAGGGCTCAGTATACAAGCTGCTACAGCTGTTAGGACTGTTTTTTATAAATAATAATAATTAGGGTTAAAGTTATTGTTACTGTTAATCTTTCTTCAGAACATGACCCAAAACTTTTATCTAGAGAACTGTTCAAGATGCCATTACTCTCCTTTTCCTACTTCACTGACTGATCTTTTTGACGCTCATTAATTTACTGAATAACTTGTTTTTCAGTAAACTTCTTGAGGGTAGAGACCAGTCCATTATTGATGCTTGCAGCTTATGGTGTTTTAATTTGGGCACAGTAGTAATTAATGTTGACCATGGACAAAAAACTCTAGTTCTCAATAGACCATGAAGCCAGAGCACAGTTCATTGAATTTGTTTGATTTTAGGTCAATTTTTTAATTGATTAATGCTGTTTTAATGTTACTCAATAAATTGTTTTTAAAAAGAGTTCTGCTGATCCAGTGATTAAGCTCTAGGTTAATCCTGACGTGCTTATTTCTGCAGCATCATGAATTCCCTGGTCATTGTCCTCTTCTTGTCTGGAATGGTGGCTATGATTATGCTACGGACGCTGCATAAAGATATTGCCAGATATAATCAGATGGATTCTACAGTGAGTGAAACATCTGAGCTATTCCTTGGTCTGCCGTGGATAGTCTTTAATTTTTTCTTTGGAAAATTTTTAAATAATATCTTCAGTCAGAATCTGCTTTTAAAACATTTGTTTTCAGAAGTGATCCTGAATTGACATTTTCAGATAAGAAAATGATCCTTAAGAATTGGTTTTGTCGGTAGAGACTTAGTGACTACAGCTCTCAGAGCTGAGCTGTTCCCAGTCTCGTCTGCAGCAGTGGAGGGCGAGGGACAGTGCAGGGCAGGACTCCAGCTCTGCCCTCCATCACTTACGTGCTGTCAACTCTGTTTCCAGCAGATGTTCAGTTTGGGGAGCAAAGTATTTAAATTTTGTGTATAAGTTTGATTTTTTAAATTTTAACTGAATTTATATCATTTCAGTCTTTTGGTGTATTCAAAGTAATTTAATGTCTCAGCTTCATTTATTCTCATTTTAAGTTGTGTAACGTTTTGCATTTTATACTTTTTCACTTCCCAGCAATGATTTGTAATGAATACGTAAGACTCAGGTTTTCATTGTTTTCTCTTCCCTAGCTTCTTAGCCTCCCCACCCATCTTTCTGTCCTGTTCTAATTAGAAAAAAGAACATGTTAATGTTTAGAAGCTTTTTAGCACTTACATGCTGCAGTTTCTTTCCCATATTATTGATTATATGCCTTATTAAGTATTTTATGAAAATAATTTCACAATACTCTGTTCATAATTGGTAATTCCAAATAATTGCTAAGTTAATGGAATTTTTTTCTTAATTTGTGTAGAGGTGCTTTGGGGTATAGGACAGAAAACCCCATTTCCAGTCTTGCTCCCTTTCTCTGCCCCTGCCAGTCTCTCAGGGTAGCTGTCAGAGCGAGTCTGTTCCAAAGTCTCAGGTCATTTCCCTCTGGATCACATTCCTCCAGTGACTTCCATCCACTGCACTCAGAGAGGCCAGAGTCGGCCCTCACAGTGGCCCGCGAGGCTGTGCGGTAGCCCCTGGAGCTCTGCTCCAGCCGTGCTGGCCGCCTTGCTGTTCCTCAGACGCATCGGTCATATTCCTGTTCCAGGCTCTTCCTTACAGTTACATTTCTGCCTTCCTCAGGTGTCCTCCCTCAGAGAGTCCCTCACATTCTCCTGGTCTTTACTGAGATGTGCTCTTTCCAGTGAGCCCTTCCTTACCATCCCATTAAGATTACATCCTTTCCACCCACACCCGACACCCTACACCCATAATTCCTATCACTATCTCATATACTATATATTTTGCTTATTTGAAAAGATCGGCTCACAGTAAGTTGTCTGTTATACTCACTGTAGGATCTCTGGTATTTTAAATAGTACCAAGCATATAGTTGGTGATCAGCAAATATTTGTTGGGATGAATGAATTAGCCTTGATGTACCAGACTTGATGCATTGCTGGCCTTACAACTGGTTAAAAAAAAAAAAGAACCCAAGGACTCCCCCAGATCCACCTATCCCCCCAGATTGAGTGAGGCCAGAGCAGGAAGCAGTGCCAGCATGAGAGGTTAACGTTCTCCTTTAGGAGTATGCTTATATCAAGTTTTTAACCAGTTGGGCAATTAAATTGAGTCAGTGGTGAACCTTGATCTCCTCCTATTTATTAAGCCTGGATTGTTGAAGCGGGCAGAATGATTCTAGGTTAGTAAATGCCTTCCGTTTTCAGCAGAATTGAGTTGAAATTGAAGGAAAGTCTTCCAAATTTGGGTTTGCTGGATTCTCCGCATTTGAGGTCCATAACATATGATCTAGAAATTCACAAAAATTTACAATAAACAACAAATTTGTACCAGGTCCCAAATATTTCAGATATTAGGATTATTAATTACAAAGTAAAGATATGTGAAAAAGTAACAGCTAGGATATTCCAGCACAGATGAAAGATGAGAATCTATAGATAAAGATTACGCTGTGTATCCAAAGTGGAATAAATAAAATGAAATCCACACCTCAGTCAGTTAACCATAGAACACCAGAGAAAGGAGAAAATCTTTTCTTAGAATCAGCTAGAGGGGGAAAAGACTGAGCTTTCTGCAAAGGAAAAACAGTGAAGTTGGCAATGGAAACTCAAAAAATAATATCTTTAAATCGATGGTGGGAGAAATTAACTACTTACATAGAATTGTGTACTCAGAGATCTTTCAAAAATGAAGGTGAAATATCTTTTTCAGACTAACAAAAACAGTTACCACAAACAGACCTTCTCTAAAGGAATTTCTATAGAAATACTTTAGTAGAAAATAAATAATAATCCTAAAGAGAAGTTCAGAAGGATTAGTGAACAAAGAAATTCCAAATGATATTTTCTGCCTATAATAATAATGAGTCTAAATATGGAGGTTAACAAAAGTGTATCAACAAAGGAAAAGTAGCTTTGAGGAATAATTGTGGATCAGGTAGGTGGCCATCTGGAAAAAAAGTAAATTCCAACGTTATTGCTTATATTCAGATGATTAAATGAAAATGTGGAACTGTAAAATACTAGACCACATGGGAAGTTATTTTTAAATCTTGTCTATTGCTGCAAAGATAGAAATCTGAGTGGGAAGTTGGGAGAGGGCTATAGAAGTACCCTGGGCAAAATGTTAAGAGAGGAGGCTGAAGAAATAGCAGAGGCCACGTTTTGAAGGAGTTTCTAAGCTGTGCAGTCTGAAGATCACTGAGAAGCTGTTGAAGTATACAAAACAGTGTTGACATGTTTTAGGAAAATCACTTCCAACGGTGTGTGGACAGTTGTCTGGAGCTGGGCAAGATTGGAAGCACCGAGACCAGTCAGAAGACTATATGGAATTTCCAGAGTCAGGGGATGGTAGCAGGGAAGAAGTAGGGCAGTGGGCAGATAAGCAGAGGGTGTCCGGGAGGTGGGATGGAATGTTGATTGACCAGTTGAGAGGGTGGAAGAGAAGAGCACCCAGTGAATGACCCCGTGTTTCTGACCTGAACCACCCGATTAGTTAAAAGGATCTTTCTGGTTCTGTATTGAGATTCAACTGAAGTGTAGAAACCGAGACCAGTTTAGTGCACACTGTGATAGCCAGGTGAGAGGGGATGGCTTGAACCAGGGGCTAACCTGTCCTGTGGGTAGATGTTAAAGCTAAGCTGTAGGAATTGTTAAAGGATTGTATGAAGTGTGGGGAAGAAAAAAGATGACTCCAAGGTTTTGGGGACTGAGCAGCTGGTAGTCTAGAGTTTTATCTGCTGGGGGAACTGCAGGTAGAGATGGGGAGTCAGTTCCCTTGTGGATGATTCTGTTCAAGGTGTCCACTGAAGAGCCCAGTGGAGCTGTTAATTAGGCAGGTATATATGTGTGTCTGGAGATGAGGGGAGCAGTGTGAGCTGGTGACACAAGCTTATTAAAATTATCAGAGCCTACTGTGCATGCAGAGTAGCTTTGAGAACTGGTACCATTTGCTTGGTTTGGAGATTAGTTACTGTGGGGTAAAAAGGATATAGAGTGTGATTTAAAATTGTCATCAAGTTGGATCATAAAGCTTGACTGACTAGGACATGGTATCCCATTATCTTTGTATTTCTTTTTAAAGTATCTCGTAACTATTTGTAGATCTTAACACACACAACATTTCTTTAGAAACAATTCAAGAAAGTTATATAAAGCTCCATGAGTCAAGCTTTCATACTTCAAAACTGAAATGTATATTAACATCTGTAAGTTTTTCTTTAAATTTCTGTATCTGCATATTCAACAGTGAACAAACTGCCTAGTTTTCTTGACGATCCCATGGTGATGAAACGATTTCCTTCCCTTTTCAGGAGGATGCCCAGGAAGAATTTGGCTGGAAGCTGGTTCATGGTGATATATTCCGTCCTCCAAGGAAAGGGATGCTGCTATCTGTCTTTCTGGGATCGGGGACACAGATTTTGATTATGACTTTCGTGACTTTATGTAAGTGTTAAGTGAAAACTAAAAAGTAGAAAATGCTTTTTAAAAATAATGATTTGAAATCCAGTTTTTCTAAGTTGAAGCTAGGCTAGATTGTTGTTTCTGAGAGTCCTTTGGTTCTCAGAATCTGTGTTCTTTGACCATAAGTGACCAGGGGTGGGGTTAGCCATGCCAAAAGCTGACTCTTTAGATTACCCTCACAGCTGCATAGAGACCAAGCTTGTCCTGGGAGCACGGGAGCTGCAGATCCTCATCTGGGCAGCCTGGAAGCAGGCCACGGAGGTTGGCTGTCCTTCCTCACCGGAGCATGTGATGAAAATCCCAGGACATCCTTGGCTTCCACAGAGAGACAGGACAGAGGGGAGACAGGACAGAACCCAGAGGGGACGAGACAGGAAGCTTTTGGAGACCTTGCCACCTTGGCGAGATTTAGGAAGCAAGACCTGTTTCTTTCCCCAGCAACGTTGAGGAAAGATCTTCCTACACACACAAAAAAATATCTTCCTTGTGACTCTTGAAAGCCTTCAGAAATTTAATTAAGTCCTAATTTGTCAATTAGGACAAATTTTTAATTTTTCTTTTTTAAAAAACAGAGCTGACTTAGAGGTATTCATCAGCTGCAGGAGTGGCCCTGAGACTCCTGTCTGGAGATGTTTTAATGCCGTGGTCTTTCAGTTTTCCAAGTTATCAGAGAAAAATATATTTATGAAAAGAGTTTTATGGATTTTGCATTTATTTCCTCATGTTCTCGTTGCCTGCTACTGGTGAACAAGTAACACATGAATGTTACTAGAAAAATTCCGAAACCACTGACTTTTCAGTAATTTTCTTAGCAAACACTTGTTCTTACGTTTGTTTGCATATTAAATACGTAATACTATAGTCATTTTCTGCAAGTAAAATTGTCCCAAGTTTTTATGATGCAATTAAACACGTAAGTGTTTGGAAAGAGAATGACCGATTCCAGATGTCTGGCACCTGCAAAGTTTGGGGTTGACTGATTTGCACCGTCCGGCTCCGTTGAAGACTAACTAGAACATATCTACTAACAACTTAGATAAGGTGATGACGGTGTGATGGGAGAGGCTGGCTAGCAGTTGTAAGTATATTACACTGAAGAGGGGAGATTGGGAAAATGAGTCATGAAGGAGGTTTGGACACAGCCAGACGATTGATTGCAGAGTTCCAGAGAGCCGAGGTGGAGTTCCAGGGGAGTGGGTGCTTGAGGGTGAAATTCAGCTTTCAAATTGGATCGAGAGTGGCCTTCTGCCCCTCTCTGATCTTTGTTGGGGTCAGCTAGAAAGCGACCTTGTCATGAAGGACAGTTTCAGAGAGCCTCAGTTAGAAAATGATAGAGATTGTTTCTCTTTAGTGCTTGAATATGGATTTTTTGCTTCAGAACAATCCTTGTGTCAGGCCTGAGAGGACTGGGGGAGGATGCGTCTTAGCTTAAATTCCAGTAGGTCCTCTGTTTAGCTTCCTGTGATCGTGAGTTTCTCCTCTCCAGTCGATGCTGCTGGGAACGTGTGCAGTGGTGTTCGCTTGGCTGTGTGCTCCTGGGGGAGACACCGGAAATTTCAGTGAGAGAGCCACCTGCATCTGTTCTTGGATTTCTTTCTGAGAAAGTCATATCTGACTTCCAGTTTAAAGCTCGGAATCACTATAAATATAAGATGGTGTTTTTTTTCTTAATTAGTTGGGAGGGTTATATAGTGAAGAACAAACAAGCAACTAGCTAAATAAGAGTAGGAAACAATTTCCCAAGTTATTGACCAAGCCCTTCTGTAGCTAGTGTTCACAAAGCTAATGGTGCTGTGAAATCTTTTTTCCTCTCTTTTGTCTTTTTGACTAGATTCTGCCTCATCTCTTATGTTTGGATGTTACAAGGGTTTTTTGGTTTTTTTTTCACCCCAGAAGAGTCAGTATTATTTTTAAAAGGAACAGAAAGTGAGAATATTTTACAGTGGGAGTATTTTTATTGATGTTAATTTAAAAGCTGTACTTGAAGTTCAGAAGAGCTGAAAGCACTCTTGAGCTTGCAGTCAGCCTCCACTGGTAACAGGAAAGGACCCTGACAGGAAATGTCCAGATTGGAGCTTGCCTTACGTGTGATCCTGTTGATGCAGTGCCTTAGATATTACCAAGATTCAGTGTGGCTGCGTGGTAAGGGAGCATATTTTCATGAAGTTGTATTTAGTTTATTGTTTCAAAAATGAGTGGGGTCTTCTATCACTTCAGAGGAAACAGTAATAAAATCCATAACTTTAAATTACTTATTTTTTTAGTTTTTGCTTGCCTGGGATTTTTGTCACCTGCCAACCGCGGAGCTCTGATGACGTGTGCTGTGGTCTTATGGGTGCTGCTGGGCACTCCTGCAGGCTACGTCGCCGCCAGGTTCTACAAGTGTAAGTAGGAGCTGCCCTGCCGGGCATCAGACCAGGAGTCTAACCTGCCACGGCGGGGTCTGAGCCTTTGTGCTGGTAGTTGAGGCTCTTCAAGCAGTGTGTTAAGAGGTGTCTAAGGAGGCTTGTCTGGATGGACAGATGGATGACTGTCCCTAGATTTGCTTGTTCAGACACGCTTGTTAAACAGTGGCTTCAGTAAATTTAGGTGCTGCATATCCATTGTCCCCTCTCTCCTTCTTAAGTTTTGACTTAATAGCTTTGGCTGCACAACTTAGATTGGCTACATTCACAGAAATATATTTAGTAAAGGGAAAAAAGTGTCACTAAGTCATTTATTAAAACAAATAGCATATATATATATATATAGGAATACTTTATGAGAGAGAGGTCGTACTTACATTGATTGAATGTTTATGAAGGTACACTACGTAAATTCAGATCTCACTGTTTAAAGAGCCCCCGAGTAAGTTACTCTTGTAGCAAGGTTTAGTAGCATTCTCTTGTGTTCTTGCTTTCCAAAAGTAAAATAAAGTTCAGTGAAAAAAAGAATTCAGAGCCACAGAATAAGAGTGAAATAGGATTAGACGACTTACAAAGTAGCTTTTCCGGGTCAGCAAATGCCAAAGTTTGCCCTGCTTAGGAAGCCTGCAGTCCAGTTGAGATGATCCTATCGGTAATCTGTGATTGAAAATGCCAGGGAGATGATGACACAGGGCTAGGGTTCCCCAAGGTCTTCTGATAGGACTAAGGTTTCAGCTAAAACACACAGAGTTACTCAGGTAGCCTTAAGGTGTGGTTGGCTAGACTCAACTCCAAATAGAAGTATTAGATTTTGCTAGATGTGTAGAGTATATGAAGGCCTGTGTGCATGTGTGAGTGAGTGAGTGTGCTTACTTGCTGTGAGTTTCGTCAGACTTCTTTTTTTCTTTCATTCTTTGCTGACAGACAAAGGATTAGGCTGGTCATATGTATTTTAAGACAAAGGAGATGGTTGGAGCCCTGCCTGCTCCCCTTTTCTCTCAGTTTCTGTGCTCCTGCTTTCCTTCCGTTCCTCAGTCAGGCTCTGCACCGCACACCTGTCTGGGGCCTTCTCACCCGCTGTTCCCTCCGCTTGACTTCCCATCCGTACTCGCTGCCCGACGGACACACCTCCCCTTCTTCTCCTGTCTGTACTTCAGACCTCCTTGCTGCTGATTAAGTAGCATATTCATGAGGCAGAACATTCAGAGACACGCTGTCACACAGTGCTTCTTTGTATAGATTCATTTTTAATGTTTCAAATAATAATATTTGAATTTTTATTGGAATTGTATTAAACCCCCAAAATTCATAATTTCACAGTAGTCTTGTCAGTAATGCTGTGAATTCAAATCATATATATAAATTATTTTTTTTTTAGACCAAGAAGTACTTCAGTTCAGTCGCTCAGTCATGTCTGACTCTTTGCGACCCCATGAATCGCAGCACACCAGGCCTCCCTGCCCATCACCATCTCCCAGAGTTCACTCAGACTCAGGTCCATAGAGTTAGTGATGCCATCCAGCCATCTCATCCTCTGTTGTCCCCTTTTCCTCCTGCCCCCAATCCCTCCCAGCATCAGCGTCTTTTCCAGTGAGTCAACTCTTCACATGAGGTGGCCAAAGTATTGGAGTTTCAGCTTTAGCATCAGTCTTTCCAAAGAAATAGCAGGGCTGATCTTCAGAATGGACTGGTTGGATCTCCTTGCAGCCCAAGGGACTCTCAAGACTCTTCTCCAACACCACAGTTCAAAAGCATCAATTCTTCAGTGCTCAGCCTTCTTCACAGTCCATTAAACTTATAAATTGTTAAAACTTGTTTTAAAAATCAAAGCTGTGTTCAGATCTCAGCCAGTTTTATCTCCAACTTTTAAACTAGGAGTGGAGGAGTCCTTGCATTTATTTTACTCCAGATACTTTACATTTTTAAAGTGGGGATGGGAATTAGAAGCAAAGAAGAGTAAACAGCTGGTAAGTAAATTGTTCTATCAGGTGGCGGCACCCCTTCTGTTCTCAGTCACCTGATCCTACATGCTGACCCCCTACCCCTGACCCCCACGGCCTGGAAAAGCTGCCCTGCTAGAGGCACCCTGGAGATTCAGACCTCCTGTGGTCATTCAGGAGTGCTGCCTGTTAGGCCTGAGGGTTGCTAGTTGTATAACAGATTCTGAAACTGACCTCAAGGTAAATGAGCATTTCCAGGGTACTCTTTCTTCATCCAGTCTCAGTGATTGAAACTGGGTTAGAACTTAAAGGTTTGTTTTGTTTTGAAGTTAAAAAAAGTAGAAGAGAATAAAACTTGTTTGGATGACTTTCTTATGATACTAGATTTACTTTATGCTGAAACAAAAGTCTTTAGAGTGGGACTTAATCCAAGCAGTCCTGGGATGTGTCTCTCTGGGTTTGGATTATTTGATGAGGAAGTATTAGGACCTTTGCTCACGTCAGTTTTCTAGGAATAGGCATCCAGTGCTGTGTGTTCATTTGTCCAGTGCCAGACCTGAGATGTGGACACTTGGTTTGGTTTGAAGGTACATCTTTGTGTTAATGTCACTTTTGTTTTCTCCTGCAGCCTTTGGAGGTGAGAAGTGGAAAACAAATGTTTTATTAACATCATTTCTTTGTCCTGGGTAAGTGGAGTTTTCAATAATAATTTGCCTAACATAGTCATATTTTAGTTCCCAGAATTTCTGTCCTGTATGTCTAATGTTTCCTGTGTGTATCCAAGAAAATGAATTTAATTTTTAAAAAGTGAATGTTCAGCGAACATTTGCAGAATGACTACTACCTGTCTTACCTGGAAAAAATTGCCTTTAGACAGGAGAGTTTTTTATATTCCTTTTCTTAAAAGTCTGTTTCTTAGTCTGGCAATCCCAAGCATGATGAAAATATGTTAAGGGGTAAATTTCATAAGGTGCTGATAGGAGTTTAAGTCAAGCAAAACCATTTTGAAGAGCAATTCAATTTTCCACTAAAGTTTTTTTATTTTTTAATTTATTTTTAATTGAAGGATAATTGCTTTATAGTATTGCGTTGGTTTCTACCAAACATCAGCATCTACTGAAACTTTAAATTCACATACCCTAATGACCCAGCAATTCCACTTTACTGTGTATAGCACAGAAATTGTGATACTTGCTGCATATAATTGCCACTATAAAATTTTCCTTCTACCTCAAATGTTACCCAGACGCCTGTTGTGCCTTTCAGGATTGTGTTTGCTGACTTCTTCATAATGAACCTGATTCTGTGGGGAGAAGGATCTTCAGCAGCTATTCCTTTCGGGACCTTGGTTGCCATATTGGCTCTTTGGTTCTGTATATCTGTGCCTCTGACATTTATTGGTGCATACTTTGGTTTTAAGAAGAATGTAAGTTTATAGATGTTAAGTTATTTGAATGAATCTCAGCCGTGGAAATTAGCATATGCCACCTTAAAGATGCACGTGTCTAGAAGATAGAAACTAGTCCTGTGGGATCTGAATTTCATAGAAAATTGATGACTTCTTAGTTTGACTGCAGTCATTCTTAAAATAGTACTCAGAAGAATGTGGTTAGAGAGAGGTTATGGATGTAAAGTTAAGATTTCAAATTGGATAAGTAAATGTAAATGGAAACTAAAATAGATTACAGGAAATGAATGCTAATTTATAAACTAATGAAAAATATGAATTTATTACATTAAAAATAAATTGTTCCCTTTTTTTAACTTAAAAAATACATGTATCTTTTTTTCTTAGCAATAAATGTTTCTAATCTATATAACTTAACTAAGTAAACTGGGTAAAACTGAGTACGGGTTAGAAAGTAAAGCTGTAAAAAAAAAGTTAGTGACCACACAGTAAGGATAACAGTGTTTTTCATATGTCATTTTGGAATAAACTTTATGTGCTTACCTGCTGGCACTTGGTTTTAGGAAGGGTTGCAGTCACGGCTCAGTCCCTCCCTCCAGCCTGTCTGCCTCCACCTCTGCTGCCCGCTTTCTACCTGCAGGCTCAGAGGAAGCTAAGAACTCACTCTTGGGTCCTTCTCTAACTCCACTGTCTTTGCTCTTCTCTGAAAATGT
The DNA here is from genome assembly GCA_006410635.1 of Cephalophus harveyi. Lineage (NCBI taxonomy): Eukaryota > Metazoa > Chordata > Mammalia > Artiodactyla > Bovidae > Cephalophus > Cephalophus harveyi. The sequence goes on along the minus strand of SJYT01047084.1, from coordinate 326,889 downwards.
CTCCACAAGGCTAAAAGAAGTTACGTAGTTGAGCATACTTTATGAGGGGACCTGGAATACTCTGGAAGAAACTTAACTACTTTTAAGAGACTTCAGAGTTTCCACTGCACCTACCATGCCAGGCTACTGAAAGATTGCTCAATTCTTTGACATTTAGTTTATGACTTGAAATCTGTATAGCATAAATAGTAAACTGACATGATTTGAAATTTTTAAATTGCATAGATGAAATAAGTACTTAAAATTCTAAAAATATAAAATTTGAAGAATGGTATAGTGATTCTTTGCCTCTATACACATACACTGACATATGAAATAATCAAGTTCACAGCAGTATAATCTCAATGAGAAAATCAGGTTTTAACTTTTGCTGTATCATCACAAAAACTATAGAAGTAGGTTTTGAACTTTTTTTTGCAAGAAAGTGAATTTCTACATGTGTACTCTCCTCCCTCCCCCTCATGTTACTGTGTTTAGGTACTTTAGGCTCCAGTTGTTTTTATACTACCATGTAGTATGTTAGAGAATAATTGAGAACATCAGCAGTAATTTATGATCATAAAGCTTCATATAACCACTCATTATCTTCCTTGTGTTCTTAAGTCTTAGCAAAAATTGAGCAATTTTAATAGAAATGACATTGTCCATCTCCAAAAAACACATTGACAACAGTTTCAGAACCAGCCCATTTCTTACAGTAAATATATAACTAAAAGGAGAAGCTTAACTCTACCTTTGTATTCACTGCTATTTTCTGAGTCCTATATTGTTTCCTCCTGTGTGTTTCTTATTTTGTTTAAAGCCATTAGTCATTGGATCACTGCTGGAAACAGTGGTGGCTTGTTCCGGGAGACAGACAGACTATTGTACCTGATGGTATCTGGTTTGGGGCTTCTAAATACAAGTTTCGCTCTGATGACCTAGGTAGACGTGTATTGCCATTAGTGTCAGCTCGGAAGCTGAGAAAAAGCTAACAAATAATCTAGTGCAGAGGAGAATTTCTTAAATAGATACATATATTAACCCTTTCTCTCTCTCTCTTTTTTTTAACTGAAGGCCATCGAACACCCAGTTCGAACCAATCAGATTCCACGTCAGATTCCTGAACAGTCTTTCTACACAAAGCCATTACCTGGTATTATCATGGGAGGGATTTTGCCCTTTGGGTGCATCTTTATACAGCTTTTCTTCATCCTGAATAGTATTTGGTAAGCTGAGCACTAAGTCCTCTTATTGTATGTACTACTAGCTTTCTCTTTTTGTTTATAGGGCTTACTGTTTATACCTTTAAATGTAAGCTGTTCTCCAATAATCATAAATCTTAAGAGATAAAAAGTTGTTTTATCTTTTCAGTGTTAGAAGAATTGTGATAACACTTATTATTAGTCAAGGGCTTATTATTTATTGCTCAGTTCTCACGCCTCTGTGAGGTGGATACTATGCCTCTTCATGAGATGAAAATGAGATTTTGGAGGTTAAGTAATTTGCCTGTGTCACCCGGCTATTGTGTGACAGAAATTCACCTGTCTCTCCAGTCCTGTGTTTTAATAAGTGATCTGTACTGCTTCAAAGGAGTGTCTTTGAGCTCTTGATGGGAGGGAATTCAACCAAGCATTGTTGAGCTAGATAACCTTCAGAGTCGTTTCTTATCCCAAGATCGCTTCATTCTCTGGTTTCTTGTTCGAGTAGGAAAACGCACCATGGTAATTTTGAGCCACTCATACACTACAGTGTGTTGTGATCTTTATTTGATCACATTGACATATGCTACAGAAAGTATCAGGGTTCCAGGTAGCATTGTCAGAACTAAAGTTGAACTTTTTTAGTTATTAGAGCCTGTCTTTCCTTCCTGTTTGTTATAGTGTTTTCCAAATTCAGCTGATGCTGTCATATATGATAAGAAACAGTCTGTACCCAATATAACCTTTTCTTAGTTTGGCTCTGTCTTTACATTAATTTTTTGGGGGAAGTGTCAAATTTTTCTGACTCACCAGTAGACAGACAGACTAAGCATATTTGAATAAATACGAGTTGCAAGTCCTACCTGAACAGGAAGACAGTTGAGTGCATTGTTGTATCCTTCGTGCCCTGCCCTGCCTCTGCCACATACATCACATCGTCTAAAGCTGGGAGAATTTGTTGTTGATTAGATGGGAGAAAAAGCAAACATTTTCAGTTCAAAAAAAAATGAAAGGAGTGTGTCATTTGCTGTGTCAAAAAGAAACTGTTGATCGGTTCATTTTGACTTGTTTGATTGTAGGTCACACCAGATGTATTACATGTTTGGCTTCCTGTTCCTGGTGTTTATCATTTTGGTTATTACCTGTTCTGAAGCAACTATACTTCTTTGCTATTTCCACCTGTGTGCAGAGGTATGTATTAGCAATATTCGCTTATGTTAATTTGCTAACAGTATTTATAATTTTGGCATAAGGTAACCTTGAATACTATTAATTGAAGTAAATATGTGTTATTGTGGGGCAAGTTGTGAAGTAATTTTCTTAATTGACTTTTTTTCCCATGTCAACTTCTAATGTCACAAAATAACCTCCCAAACCTGAATTATCAGAAGATTGCGGTCTTTTTTTGTGTGTCAGTATTTTTTTGTTCAGTGAGCAAGTATAACTGCACATGCAGTTACAGGTAGAAATTGACCTATATTCCTAAATCAAATGCAGCCATCTTTAAGCCTGAGTTAAGATAATTTCCCAGTGTAGTGTATTTATTATTTATTTAGAAGTTAACTTTTAAAATGTTAATTTCCTAAGAATAGCACATTATGCTGAATTTTTAAAAAACTGTTGGACTTTAAAATTATTATTCTTACTGTGATACAGACACTTATAGACTGAAAATTTAGTGACAGCAAACATTTTACGTGGAAAAATTTATTAAAACATTTCTGAGATTTCGTTGCAGTGAGTTATATAGTTGGCAGCAAGACAAAATGATGATGTCCTTGGGTGACTTTTTAAAAGATTTAGATTGTGTTAAATCATTGTTTTATAGCTGTTTTCTATACAGGAGATAAAATCTTAATTGTTAAATTTGATATGCTTTTTTAGAAAATTGAGGTTAAGTTCACATAACATGAAATCAACCATTACAAAGTGTTCTGGGGCACTTACTACATATACAGTATTGGGTAATCACTGTCTCTGCCTCAGAATAATCTCCTCACCCCTAAAGAAATCCCGTGCCCACTAAGCAGTTACTTCGCCTTCTGTCTCCCCTCAGACCCTGGCTGCCACCAGTCTGCTCTCTGCAGATTTGTCTGTCTGATCTTTCATATAAGTGGGAGTGCGCAGTGTGTGTGCCCTTTTGTGTCTGGCTTCCTTCACTTGGCCGAGTGTTTGAAGGTTCCTCTCACACGATAGCGTGTGTCAGCGCCTCTTCCTTTTTATAGCTGAGAAACATTCTATCATGTGGTTACACTCAGTTTGTCTATATGTTCATTCATTGATGGACATTAGGTTTGTTTCCACCTTCTGGCTATTATGAATAGTACTGCTGTGAACGTCCATGTACTAATTCTCATTTTACCTGTTTGCAGTTCTTTGGGGTATATATGTAGGAGTGGTATTGCTGAGTCATATAGTTAGTTACTTTTTATTTTTCTGGGGAACCATCAAACTTTTCCACAGTGGCTTCACCATTTTATATTCCTACTAGCAATGCACAAAGGTTCCAATTTCTCCACATCCTTGCCAGTTACCTGATATTTCTGTTTTTTTAAGTTATAGCCATCTAGTGGATGTGAAGTGGAGTCTCATTGTGGTTTTGATTTTCATTTTCCCAATGACTAATGATGATGAGCATATTTTCTTGTGTATCTTGTTTAGAGAAATGTCAAATTCCTTTGCTCATTTATAAGTTAGATGGTTTATCTTTTTGTTTAATTGTAAGAGTTCTTTCTATATTCTGGATACTAACCTTTATCAGATTTTGATTTGTAAATATTTTCTCCCATTCTGTAATTTGTCTTCTGACTTTCTTAATGATATCTTTGGCACCAAAGGTTTTGTATATTTCTTTTCTTTTAGGAAATCATACATTTTAAAATACAGCCTAATGCTTCATTATTCATAAACCATTAAAATTTTTTCAACATGTTTTTAGCCAGTCTTTTAAGTAGCTCCATCAAAGATAGAAGGTGCTTCTAAGCACCTTTAGCGAAATTGGCAAATTTCAGTATGAAAAGAGACTGGAGTCAATAGCAGAAATTAGGTTTGGGGGGCTATTCCATTTAGCTATGTTCTCTTTATTAACTTTCTTTGGCTGCGTTACCTATTAATTGGAAAGTAATTCTTGATCCTGGATTTTTTTCTCTTCTACCCAGGATTATCATTGGCAGTGGCGTTCATTCCTCACCAGTGGCTTTACTGCAGTGTATTTCTTAATATATGCAATACACTACTTTTTCTCAAAACTGCAAATCACAGGGACTGCAAGTACAATCCTGTACTTTGGGTATACCATGATAATGGTTTTGATCTTCTTTCTTTTTACAGGTAAGAATTAGAATGGTTTATTTTTAGTTAATACGTTTTTAGGCAAATTATTTATAATTATTTTGCTTTTATAAAACCCATGAAGGCTCCTACTACTTAGTGCTCCTATATTTAGCTCTCAGTGCAGCTAAGCATGGTCTGGTCTTCCCCCTGTGAGGGGGCGGTGAGTACCAGTAAAGCAGAGGCGAGAAGACAGGCCTAGCGGAAGAAGACTAACCAGGGGCCATTGTTGTGCTGGAAGTACAGGGGCGCCTTGGCCAGACCATCTCAAGGCTTTCCCCTGTCCATCTCTTAATGGAACAGTCTTGCTTTTCCTCATTTCACAAATAGAGTAAAAAGCTCTAGCTACCTAATTTAGGAGTAAGTAGAAATTGGGGTTAGAAATTTAAGATGAGATTGAGAATAAATGATACCAAGAAAAGATGAGCATAGGACATCCCTTATTCTCGAAGTTTTAAACTGCAGGTTCATATCACCACTTTAAAATCCATTTACCTAATGGGATAAAGTGTGCTTTGCATGGGTATTTATGTATGTATGTCTTCTCTGTCCACCCAGGAAAGTTCTCTGTATTTCAGTGCTTCGGTACTTAGCAATTGTGGAACGATTAAACAACAACTACAAATTGAGGAACCGTTTCTTTGTTACAGAAAGTGTACATCTGAAATTTTATCTTAAGATGTGTTGCATGCTATGTGAGGAAGTATAGCAGTCAAAAAAGAAAAAAAACGTTAAAAAATTAGCTTTTCTACTTTCTACTCATCTGTTAGTATTTAACAGAATTAGGTAGAGTTTTGAAGTGCCCCTGTTGCTATATCAGTATATAACAAGATTCAGGCACCTAGATCAGTACTGTACATCAGGTCATTCATTGGTCAGATATAGTGGGGTAGTTGTGTGTGTGTGTGTGTTGGGATGCGTATCTTGGTCTCTGTGTGATAGATTTAGATCCACAGCCATAAGTCTCCATAAATGATCTCTGAAACGGTCATAGCCTATGAAATGAGGATTACTGTTTGGGGGCATCTGTATCCATGTCTGTAAATACATATACAATGTATTCCTTATTATACACAAAAAATCATGGTCTGGGTGAATGTCTTGTTTTTCCAGGCACATATTATCATGATAATTCAACCATCACCTCAACTTAATTGTTCTTGATTTTTAAAGCATCATATTTTTACTTATTTTGAATAAAACAAATTTTCTAATCTAAATTCTGGAGCTACATCAAATTTAAATCAACCAGTGAAGCCAATGACTTTTAGTGTATTTCAGTTTGTGGGAAGGAAACATCCACATTTATTTCAGGACTCTGCACTGACACCATTTTTTTAAGTCAATCTGTTTTAGAAAACAATAATTATTATCCTGCCACATTAGGAAAGATGCCACTTTTAGTATGTACACTATACCCATTTAGTATTAAGAATAAAAAAAAATACTAGAAGTACTTGAACAACAAAGTAAACTTAACTTTCTTAGAGTTGCTAGTGTGATGATAAAATGTTTTTTCTCATCTTAAAATGCCTTCTGTTACCTTGAAGTTCTTGTTTCACATAAGATTGTTTCGGTATATTTATGTTTTCACCTTTACTTTTCTGGAATTAACCCCAGTCCCTTCTCAAGCTTTAATAATGACCCTTTGAATATCCAGAAGGTATATCTGTGTGTCCTCGAAAAAACACAATGCATGGCATGTGCAGAGCAGGTACTTGGTTACATATGTGATGTAAGAATGGGTGTAATAACCCTCATAACTTCTGTAGTAATGTCCCAACTACAGTCTCTTGACTTACAAAATCTTAAAACAATGGTGAAAACCATTGGAACTTCAGATATAAAACTTCCACAAAGGGCATATGTATCCCCTTCTATATTCTTCTGTAGCCCTACCTATTGACTATTTCTTAGGGGATAATCTTGGAAAAAATGTTATGGATCAATTCTAACGTGGTAGGCGGTTTCATAATTTAGTACATATTCTCTTGCAAAACAGTCTCTGAATTTACGTTTAGTACATGTAAGTATGGTGTAGTTTAAAAGGATACTACACTTGAAATCAGAAATAAATCTGAATCCTGGCCTTTCTTACCATCCATGGGCCCTAAACAGTTACTTAATCCTTAAAACCTCATTTTTGTCAACTGTCTGGCATTCGAATTTTTTAGAATCTAAAGTGATAAAAATACTTCAAAATTTTTAGACTCTAAAGTGATAAAAATACCTGAAAATCAAGGCCTGTATTTTTTCATGATTCTCTTCATTTACTCTGTAACAGTCCATGGAGGCCGGTAGGGCAGATAAAATTATCTCTCTTTAATGAGATAAAGAAATGGGGTGGAGATTCCAGATGACTCATCTAAAGATGATTCACACGGCTCAGGAGAGAGCTGCTCTGTCCTCCAGTTCTGTGCCACCTCTCATCTCAGAGGGAGTGTCTCTTTATTATTATTCTTTATCATATCACTTTAACACTTTGTAAAATCTTTTTGAGTTATTTTGTTATAATGATCTTTGAAAACTGATCATTCCCAATAGCTGTACTTAGAAAATATTCCCTTTTAATTCTGTGAATCTGATATTCTGATTTTTAAGCTGTTCATATCATATGTTGAATTAATAGCATTTTCCATCTTGTGGTAAGAAAGTATTTTTAAATAGGAAAGTAAGATTGGCATCCTTTTCCTCTTCCAGTTTTAGCCTTTTCTGTATAATAAGAAAAAGAATATATTATAGAAAGCTTTTGGGCTTCTCTGGTGGCTTAGAGGGTAAAGCATCTGCTTGCAACGCAGGAGACCCGGGTTCGATCCCTGGGTCGGGAAGATCCTCTGGAGAAGGAAATGGCACCCCACTCTAGTACTCTTGCCTGGAAAATCCCATGGATGGAGGAGCTTGGTAGGCTACAGTCTATGGGGTCACAAAGAATCTGACATGACTGAGTGACTACACCTTAGATAATCTGATAGCATAAAAAGTTTTTTTAAATCAGTTTCTGTAAGAAATTTGATTTGAATTGGTTCTGTATTTTTCAGAAAAGTTTATCGGTCTTTGGTGTATTCCTGGTAATGGCTTATAGTTTTGGTTTATAGTTTTATGGCTTTTTTAAGGAACCAGTCATTTTGAGTCTGTACTTGTATGTAAATCATGAAGCTGCCTTTGAAAGGAGGTTGACTTTTGTTTTCTCTTTTATAGGAACAATTGGCTTCTTTGCATGCTTTTGGTTTGTTACCAAAATATACAGTGTGGTGAAGGTTGACTGAAGAAGCCCAGTGTGTCCAGTTAAAACAGAAATAAATTAAATTCTTCATCAACAAACACCTGTTTTTGTGACTACCTTGAGTTTTACCAGACTTATTGGCTTAGTAATCCTTAAGAAACAACATGATTCTAAATACACCTCTTCCCGCATACCCGTCCCCGCAGAATGTGTTATCAGCACTAAAACATTTGTATCGTGATTTGATTAAGTATATATTCAGTTGTTCTCAATGAAGAGCAAATTTAAATATTATGTGCATTTGTAAATATAATAGCTATAAAATTTTCAGTACTTCTAATGGCAGAATAGAAGAGGCCATATTAAACAATACTGATGAAATACAGGACAGTTCATTGTAAATAGGATTTTCTAGGCTCGGTAGGTGGAAAGAATTATTTTTCTTTGAAGGAAGTAACTTTTTATCATGGTAATTTTGAAGGATGATTCCTATGATGTGTGTTGGGGCGGGGGGTAGGGATGCTGCTTTTAAAAAAATCTTGTATTGGTTGTAACTGTTCATATCTTCTTTTCTGTGTTGACTTCATTATTCCATGGTATTGGCCTTTTAAAAACTATGTGCCTCTGAGTCTTTCAATTTATAAATTTGTTATCTTAATAAATATTGTAAAAACATCTTCATTGCATCATTACCTGTTGTATATTCATGGGGATTCTGTATTTACCAATGGTGTTCTTAAGTGATTTATACTGTTTTATCAGATTCTACTGATTTTTGCTAATGTACTTTCTGAGCTTTGAGCTAAATGAAATTCCAATTTCCCAGGCTTTGTAACAAAACTAAACTTTTCACTATTAGGCAGTAACATAAATTTTAGTCATGCATATCTAGCCAGATGAATTATGTAAGTCTAGTAGTTAATATGAGCCTATTGCATTGCTGTTAAGGATTTCATATTTTTTTACCTGTTTTTCAAAATACAGTATTTTTTATTTTTTAAAATCAGTTTTTATGATTATACTTTAACAATAATTAGCAGCTCTTCTTCATTATGATTACGTTTGTCTTAATTTGGATTTCCTGAAATTAAGAAATCACTGTGTTGCAGTGTGTTGACTGGGACTGTCTCCTGGACAGCAGGAAGCTAAGCGGGTGGGGCTGGGTCAGCCGCATTGTGGACATTGACCTGTCAGCAGAGCTGGGGTGTAAGGAGCTGAGCGCTCAGCATCCATCCTGTGATACTGCCCCTGAGCTGGGACCCAGCCCCAGGGTCCCCTCCTGCTGGCTGTCTCCACCAAGACCCCTCTGCTCTGGACGATGTGGCTTTGGAGAACTGGCCAACCCCTTGAGGAGGGACATGTTGAGAAACTGATGAAGCTGCAGAACCGAGGTCATAGACTCTTCTTTCAGGACTTCAAGGAAACAGATAGTAAGGATTGGACCCCTGAGTGCCGTGGGAAAATGCAACTCAGTAAGTGTGATTGTGCAAACCAGCTGCTGTCAGAAACGACTCTTCCCCTGCCCCCACTGGTTCATATGACTTCCTTGAGACCCATTACATGAAGCTGTCAGAGAACTGGGCCGTGTGGGACGGGGCCTCAGGAATCTGGTGTGTCTTTGACAAATACACCCTGGGAGGCAGTGGCTTCCGTGGAGCCAAGGGCGAGGCTTTGAACTGCCACCAATGCAGTGATGCCTCATTGGGCTTTTGAGTGTGTGTGTGCGTGCATGCTTGGGTGACAAGGGGAGCAGAGGTGATGTGGAAAGGACCCAAGTGTGAGATGGCATTGTTTCAGCCTTGTCCTGCCACTAATGAGCAGATCCCTTCCAAAGTGAAGCCTTGGACAAAAGTATTCCCTTTCCATTCTCAGAACTCACACTGCTTTGTGCAATACTGATGTCTGACAGTTCTGTTACTGTCTTAAATATTAATACTACTCAAGATTATCGTATAACTTTGCAGGCTTATCCTTCCAATAGATCACAGGCCTTTCAAGGACAGGAACCACTGCTCCTTCTTTGGTTCAGGCCTCAAGTGTAACAGGACTTTGCATGTAGTAGGTGTGTATTTGGAAGCGACAGGATGAGATGGTTGGATGGCATAATCAACTCAGTGGACATGAGTTTGCACAAACTCTGGGAGATAGTGAAGAACAAGGAAGCCTAGTGTGCTGCAGTCCATGGGATTGCAAAGATTCAACACACTGAGCGACTGAAGAATAAGGCACGTATTTGTTCGTCAAAACTAGGAATTTAAATGATAAGTGATATTGATTTTAAATATTTAAATTGATAGAATGATAGACACCATTTCAATGTTGTGTTTAGCTCTCAGATGCCAGAATGTGCTGTTTTGATCTTGTGAAATTTTGCATTTTTATGTGCATCCAGCCACATTGTCTTGTACACTTGTTCTCTGTTCATTGACAGTTGTTAAAAACAAATCAGCACTGGCAGAACTTGGCCAGCTTCTCTCTACACTTGGTTTGAACTGTTACCCATGGAACCAGCTCAAACATAAAGCTACAAAGAGGCTAATTGAAATCAGAATGCTGGGTTATTTCTCATTCAAATAAAACAGATGGCCCTCCTTGCCACACTTCTGTCAAATCTGGTGGTGGGGAGCGGGGGATGAATGTGTTTTTAACTCCCACACGAGCTTACTCTGCTCCTAGAAGGCGTTACATGCAGCTACAGAAGGAAGTGTGGGAAGGAAGTGTGGCGGGGGATGCAGGAGGGAGGGCTTTTATTTTGAAGATTTAAGAAAAAGCACTTTAACAGGGATAGTCTGTTCATAGTTTCCATTTAGATTTTGAATATTTAATTTTGACTTATTCAAATTTTTCTTTGGAGTAGGTAATCCACACCCATGGTTAACAATTCAAAATGTATAAGAGAATATAGAGAGAAGTCCGTTTCCTTTGAACCTCCAGTCACTGACTTCTCTTGCTTGGAGACAACCATGGTTAACCATTTCTTTGCAGAAATTGAAACTTTGTTCTTAACGTACCAACTTGAAACCTCATTTTTCATTTCCTATTTAACTGACAGTATTAAGAGTATTCCTTTTCAGAGTTGGTTGTGAGAGTTTTAAGAAAGCAGCTGTGGAGATTGTATTTTTATTTGGCAGAGTATGTTTGATATATTAGTACAAAGCATTGCTGTTACAAAGTCACCTCATTGATATTTAATAGATTTGTAAGGTAGTATAAACCACCTCTTAGGAGCTGTTTGGGAAAAGAAATTTTGAGAGAAACTTGAGAAAATTCTCTTATTCCATAGTGAGGTAGTTGCCGCAGCTCCACTGCCCGGAGACGATACAAGAGATCTAAAATGAACCCAGCTCACAAAGGGTGTTTACATAAAGAGTTGAGGTTGTATCAGGCAGGAGTGCACCAGAGTGGGTCCGCGAAGCACATGGGTGCCTTGGAGAAAACTCCCATCCTACAGAATCTGTACCTAAGAGGAAATGACTTCTAAAACAAGACGATTTTATGAATGTTTAAAGGAATCAAAAAAAAAAGACCTCAGCTCCTGTGGCCCCTTGTTACTGATTTTTGGAAAAGCAACTTCAAAACAGCCTGGTGCCTGGCTAAAATGTGCGCTTGGCAATTTGTCTTGATGCTCATGCATGCGTGCACACAGACACACACACACTGTTTGCCTCAGGAGCTGGGTGCCCTCCCAATCCAGTCTTGAGAAAGCTTAATTTCAGAAGAAGCCACAGTGTGTTTTATTTCTGCCTCAGGTGTGAACTTTGTTTTTTTCACATCTCTGTCAGGGCAGTGGCATTTTTAACCATACGGGTAACAGTAAAGTGAGCTTTGATTCCTGGGGCAAGAAGTCCAAGGTTCAGGGTGAACAATGGGGAGCCATTCCCCGTACCCTCGTCGTCGCTCCCCTGGGGTGGCTGACTTCACGCTCCCGAGCAGCTCTGGCTGTGAAGGGACCCCGCTTGTCCCCCTCACTGTCCACAGCTCAGCTGTGGCTGCGAGCCCAGGCACACCAGAGCCTCAGACACTTGGGCTCAGGCTCCGGGTTCGGGCAATCCCCCAGGTGCATCCTGCTGTGCGTGCCCTGGCCACCAGGATAGTCCCAGGAGGAGACCCCCACCAACCGGAACCCAAGGTGCTGGTGGGGAAATGGGCTCCAAGAAAAGCAAGGAGAGACCTCACACCTGAGTGCCCGTGAGCTGCCTTCTTTCACTGGAAGATACAGCCTACTTTCAGAACCGTGAAAAATCTATAAACTCTTATTTTGATCCCACCTGACCAACACTTAGATTCAAATATTTACTCTTCAAGAGCAGCAGAGGATGAGATGGTTGGATGGCATCACTGAATCAATGGACATGAATTTGGGTGAACTCCGGGAGATGGTGAGGGACAGAGAGACCTGGCATACTGCAGTCCGTGGGGTCACAAAGAGTCGGACATGACTTCGCGACTGAACAAGTGTGAGTCAATGTATGTGAAGTTCTCCCAGCAGGTGACAAAAGGCTAAAAGGGAGTTGGATACGGATGTCACTGTATATTAAACCACAGTTACCTCTGATCTTGTCAATGTTCTAGTTACAAACCCAATGGTTTGGCATTGCAATGTTTATCCTAATTTTATCCGGTTTTCTGCAGCATTTAGATATTCTACATGTGCAATGAAGACTAGTACATTATTCATTTTCTTAAAATCCTAGTGTGACCATACAGGAAGGAGAGGAATTGCTGGAGCGTGTGAGCGTTGTTGGGAGAGGGAGAGGCTTCTGGCAAGAAGCAGCTGACTGGTGGTGCAGGCAGAGGGCTTACATTGCTGACTGGGTGGTGGAAGCAAGTCCCAGTCCCCTCCAGTCAAGGCATGGGACGCAGGTGGAAACCACTGGAGGTTGACCAAGAAGTGTTTGTTGACTGCTGGTTGAGAAGCCTGGATCCACTGGCTTTCTCGTGAACATAAAACATGAACAAAGTACAGGATAGGAGGTGGCAGTTGAATGGCAACTGTTCTTGAGTCAAAAGGTGGGGAGTTAAAGGAAGGACAGTGACTTGATTTCAGTTTCTGAGTCTGACTCCCACCCTCCTGCCACTTGCTCTGTAAACTGCAGGGCCGCTCAAGGTGTCCTTGGTTCATGCCTTTCCTGTCCTTGTCTACATTGGGCAGGGCAGGAAGCCAAAGTTCCACCTGTCTGTGAGCACCCCGTAAGCACTTGGAGGGGCAGGCCTTAAGTGGGCTGGATGCCGAAGGATGTAGGGGGAGGGAAGTTCTGGAACCCTCAGACCAGGCAACCAGCGTCCCTCGGAGAGAAGCTGTGCCACAGACTCCCTCGTCTTCAATGGGATTCGATGAGCTCCTCAGTCAAAGGCCAGGCTTCCCTGGTGGCTCAGACGGTAAAGAACCTGCCTGCAACGTGGAAGACCTGGCTGGGTTCCATCCCCGGGTCGGGAGGATCCCCTGGAGAAGAAAATGGCAACCGACTCCAGCCTTCTTGCCTGGAGAATCCCATGGACAGAGGAGCCTGGCGGGCTACAGTCCATGGAGTTGTAAAGAGTCAGACTCAATTGAGCACACATACGTGCACGCAGGGCCTTGATTCAAGAATGGCCAAGCCAGGCTGAGCCTCCTGATGGAGTGTGACTGGAGCCACACCCCAGACAGACTTCTCCCACAGCCGGAAGCTGCAGATCGGGGTCCCCCAGGGCCCGTCCTGCTGGCAGACAGGGCTTTGGACACACCGTGCCCACGAGGTCACGGGAGACCTACTCTGTAGTTTCTTAGGATTTCTGTCAGGTTCTGAGGTTTGGCTGGGCTTTGGCGACCGGTTATATCTGAGCAGTTGTCTACTTTACATAAAAACATAGGCCTTTCTAGGGAATACATAGAACATCTTTCTACCTTCTCTGACCTTCTCCCTTCCCCCTTCACATCCAGCAGAAGCACCAGAATTCCTCAACTGGCAAAGAATCCAGCACGTTTCTCTAAAGAGGACCGGGACACATCTCGCTCGCTTTTTTTTTTCAATTGACAAGAATACGTTCTTTTTTTTTTTCTTTCTTTTTTTCTCAGTCTCTTCTTTTGAGAGAAATGTCAATCTATATGCAATTTTAAGAAACAACACAGATGGCCCTGGATCACCTTTTGCCCAGGTCCCCTAGGAATGACATCTTGCAAAGCCATCGCACAATATCAAAATCAGGACATTGACACTGATTAGTGAAGATACAGAACATCTCTATCACCAGGATCCCTCGGGTTGCCCTTTCATAGCTATCCCCACCTCCCTTAGCCTCCTCCCACCATTAATTCACTCTCCATCTCTAGAATTCTACTACTTCACGAATATCATTTAAATGGACTCAAGCGGTATGTGATCGTTAGGCCTGGCTTTCTCCACTCACCATCAGTCTTTGGAGATTAATCCCAGCTGTATTGTGCATCAGTTCACTATCTTTTATCGATGACAACATTCCAGAGTATGGATGTTCAGAGTTTGTTTCCCACATTGAAGGACATTGGGATCGTTCCCAGTTTGGAGCGAATATGAATAAAGCCTCTCTGAACATTTTTATACAGATTTTTTTGCGAGAACATGAGTTTTCATTTCTCTGGGATAAATGCCCAAGAATGAAATCACAAGGTCAAATGGTAGTTCCATGATTAGTGTTATAAGAAGCTACCAAACACAGGGTGGCTGTGCACCATTTTACATTCCCGCTGGGAACATGGGAAAGATCCGCTTCTCCACAGTCTCACCAGCCCTTGGTGATGTTGCTATTTTTTACATTCTGATAGGTATGTATTGACAGTGTGATTTTAATCGGTATTTTCCTTATGGCTACTGATGCTGGGTATCTTTTCATGTGCTTAGTTGCCATCTTTGGCAGAATGTCTGTTCATGTCCGTTGCCCATTTTCTGATTGGATTGTCCGGTTTTTATTGTTGAGTTCAGCTCTCCCTTTTTAAAACAGATTGCAGGGTGGAGATAGGGGGAAGTTCTGAAATTAACCCAGTAATTTTGTTGGGTCTTTGCTCATCCCCTGTATCTCTTAGCCAAGGATTATTAGCAAGGTGGGGGTGGAGTGAGGGACTTGCATTTGAATCCCTATTTTCTGCTCTCAGTGGGGTGACAGGACATGTTTGCACAGCAGCTTAGAAGCAGGGATGAGCATCTTTGCTCCAACCTGCTCTCTGAGGAGGGACAATGAGGGAAGGGAGAAATGATGGGCTTCATGTTTCATAATGATGGGTTCCGTGGTCTCCATCTGTGACCACCAGACCCAGCGAGTCTTAAATCAGTGCCTCTCAAAGTTCCACGTGCCTGGCAATCACCTGGAGATCCTAAGAGGCAGATTCAGACACACCTGGCCTGGGGTGGGTCCGGAGAGTCTGCCCTTCCCATCAGCTCCAGGAGGTGGAATGCTCCTGGTTCCCGGCCCAGGTTTGAGCTGGAATGGCCTAAAGAGCCCCTTCCTCTCACAGAGGAGGACACCGAAGCCCAGGCAAGTTAAACAATTTACCCCAGATCACAAAGTCCACAGCCAGTTCTCTTCCCACTCCCATTGCTGCCTTCAGTGGCAGCGCCCCCTGTGCCCCCCACTGCCTGCTCAGGGAGAATGATGTCCTTCTCAGGAAGTGGCCAGAAAATCCTGCCCTGGGATGCATTTGAGTCAATGAGTTAGTGCAATTTCCCCCCAGGGATTTCTGCAGTTTGGGTCTGGTCTTGAGTGGTTTCGTGTCCATTAAGGCATTGGAGAAGGAAATGGCAACCCACTCCAGTGTTCTTGCCTGGAGAATCCCAGGGACGGGGGAGCCTGGTGGGCTGCCATCTATGGGGTTGCGCAGAGTCGGACACGACTGAAGCGACTTAGCAGCAGCAGCAGCAGCAAGCAGATTCCAGGCTATGTCAATATATAGTGAGCACCTATCCCATAAACCAGCAAAGTTTCATCACATCAGCAAACTACAAACTTACAGGGCGTGTGAGAGTGGTGTGTTTAGGGCTGACATGTGCCTGTCCCCGCTCCCGCCCCCGAAATTCATATGTTGACGCCCTAACGCCCAGTGCCTCAGAATGCAACTGTATTTGGATACAGGTGTTTTAAAGAGGTAATCAAGTTCAATGCGGTCATTAGGGTGGGCCCTAATCCAATATAACTGGTGTCATATGAAGAGAAGGTGATAACATAGACACACACAGGGGGAAGATGGTCATTTACAAGGCAAGGAGTGGGGACTTGGGAGAGATCAAATGTGCCAATACCTTGAGCTTGGGCTTATGGTCTCAAAACTGTAGGGAATTAATCTATGTTTTGTAAACCACCCAGTTTATGACACTCTGTTATGGCAGTGCTACAAAACTAACATACCAGCTAATAGGAAGGCGAGAGGGGGAGGTAGCAATATTCCTTGGCACAGCCTTCAGGCAGGTGTGCTGGAGAGTGGCCATCTTTCAGCAGCAGATTACTTCCTCATCCATCCCCAGCCCTGCCTTGATTTTCTCCATAGTTACCTACCTCTGTGTTGAACCTTGAGACTCCAGGCATCCTCGCTGTCCCCCACTTCACTTCCGTTTACTTCTTTACCTGTTAAAGTATAAAATCCTGGAAGGTAAAACATGACTCTCAGATAGACGTACACTTCTTGCTTGTTAAAAATTTTTTTTAACTTATTAATCAGTGAGAGAATGAATAAGAGGTTAAAACCAGGTCGAATGAGATTTAGACTTGCAGGGATTTATATTCTCCACTGGGTAATCTTTTGCATTACTATGAACAGGACTCATTGGCATGGCTCGAGACAGAGGATGTTTGCCTGACTATCCATTTTCCACACGTTTACTTCTATCTGTACATAACTAAATACTAGTCCAATCAAAAGCAATCAGATGTGTACACATCCTTATAGGATCTGGTACTCCTGAAAGATCTGGGGGACAACAGACTAGCATTTTATTGGAAGGATACTAATAATCTCTTTTGCCCATTTCCAAACCTTTGGCCATTTTCCTAGCGTACTTATTTTGCAATGTGTAAGGGGGTCCCTGAGAGTGATTCACACCCAACTTGGTGGGTCAGCGATAGGTGGGGAGGAAACTCACTCAGTCCTGACCTCACCTGGGGTCTGGTCCAGCCTGTCTACCTTCACTGGCAGGTGGGTTCTTTACCACTAGCTCCACCTGGGAAGCCTGCCATCTACATCCCTGGGGACCCACAGTTACCTGGTGCCTGAGAGGAAGAACAGACCCTCTGCCATTGTTCCAGCAATTCTCCTTCTCAGCATTCACCACTTTGTCTTATTTCATGCACTTGTGAAAGTGCTGGATGTGGTAACTGATCACCCAGAGCCGGCCCTCAAGCTCTACATCCGCTTCCTTGGTTCCGAGCTGGGAAAACTAATATCTGCTCCTTTAGTAATATACTTCCTCGCTCATTCTATGACATAGGCAGGCAACAGCTCACAATGGGGCAGAAAGAGGATTTAGCAGAATAAGCATTTAACAATATTTGAAACATTTATTCAACTTGAGTGCCTTTTATATGTTTGGCTTTATAGTAAGAGCTAAGATAGATTTTTTTTTTTTAAGAGTCAACCTGGGACTTCCCTGGTGGCCCAGTGGCTAAGACTCTGCACTCCCAATGCAGGGGGCCCAGGTTCAATCCCTGGCCAGGGAACTAGATCCCATACGCCATGACTAAGGGTCCTCATGCTGCAACTAAGACCTGGCGCAGCCAAATAAACATATATTTTTAAAAGGTCAACCTTCCCATTCTAATGGGAACAATAGCAGCAGCAAGCAGATTCCAGGCTATGTCAATATATAGTGAGCACCTATCCCATAAACCAGCAAAGTTTCATCACATCAGCAAACTACAAACTTACAGGGCGTGTGAGAGTGGTGTGTTTAGGGCTGACATGTGCCTGTCCCCGCTCCCGCCCCCGAAATTCATATGTTGACGCCCTAACGCCCAGTGCCTCAGAATGCAACTGTATTTGGATACAGGTGTTTTAAAGAGGTAATCAAGTTCAATGCGGTCATTAGGGTGGGCCCTAATCCAATATAACTGGTGTCATATGAAGAGAAGGTGATAACATAGACACACACAGGGGGAAGATGGTCATTTACAAGGCAAGGAGTGGGGACTTGGGAGAGATCAAATGTGCCAATACCTTGAGCTTGGGCTTATGGTCTCAAAACTGTAGGGAATTAATCTATGTTTTGTAAACCACCCAGTTTATGACACTCTGTTATGGCAGTGCTACAAAACTAACATACCAGCTAATAGGAAGGCGAGAGGGGGAGGTAGCAATATTCCTTGGCACAGCCTTCAGGCAGGTGTGCTGGAGAGTGGCCATCTTTCAGCAGCAGATTACTTCCTCATCCATCCCCAGCCCTGCCTTGATTTTCTCCATAGTTACCTACCTCTGTGTTGAACCTTGAGACTCCAGGCATCCTCGCTGTCCCCCACTTCACTTCCGTTTACTTCTTTACCTGTTAAAGTATAAAATCCTGGAAGGTAAAACATGACTCTCAGATAGACGTACACTTCTTGCTTGTTAAAAATTTTTTTTAACTTATTAATCAGTGAGAGAATGAATAAGAGGTTAAAACCAGGTCGAATGAGATTTAGACTTGCAGGGATTTATATTCTCCACTGGGTAATCTTTTGCATTACTATGAACAGGACTCATTGGCATGGCTCGAGACAGAGGATGTTTGCCTGACTATCCATTTTCCACACGTTTACTTCTATCTGTACATAACTAAATACTAGTCCAATCAAAAGCAATCAGATGTGTACACATCCTTATAGGATCTGGTACTCCTGAAAGATCTGGGGGACAACAGACTAGCATTTTATTGGAAGGATACTAATAATCTCTTTTGCCCATTTCCAAACCTTTGGCCATTTTCCTAGCGTACTTATTTTGCAATGTGTAAGGGGGTCCCTGAGAGTGATTCACACCCAACTTGGTGGGTCAGCGATAGGTGGGGAGGAAACTCACTCAGTCCTGACCTCACCTGGGGTCTGGTCCAGCCTGTCTACCTTCACTGGCAGGTGGGTTCTTTACCACTAGCTCCACCTGGGAAGCCTGCCATCTACATCCCTGGGGACCCACAGTTACCTGGTGCCTGAGAGGAAGAACAGACCCTCTGCCATTGTTCCAGCAATTCTCCTTCTCAGCATTCACCACTTTGTCTTATTTCATGCACTTGTGAAAGTGCTGGATGTGGTAACTGATCACCCAGAGCCGGCCCTCAAGCTCTACATCCGCTTCCTTGGTTCCGAGCTGGGAAAACTAATATCTGCTCCTTTAGTAATATACTTCCTCGCTCATTCTATGACATAGGCAGGCAACAGCTCACAATGGGGCAGAAAGAGGATTTAGCAGAATAAGCATTTAACAATATTTGAAACATTTATTCAACTTGAGTGCCTTTTATATGTTTGGCTTTATAGTAAGAGCTAAGATAGATTTTTTTTTTTTAAGAGTCAACCTGGGACTTCCCTGGTGGCCCAGTGGCTAAGACTCTGCACTCCCAATGCAGGGGGCCCAGGTTCAATCCCTGGCCAGGGAACTAGATCCCATACGCCATGACTAAGGGTCCTCATGCTGCAACTAAGACCTGGCGCAGCCAAATAAACATATATTTTTAAAAGGTCAACCTTCCCATTCTAATGGGAACAATAGCCAGGAAAGCAGATAACTAGCAAACTAATGATCTGAGAAGGGCCACTGCCATACATTCCCAAAGAAAGGAAATGCCAAAGAATGCTCAAGTGAAGTCGCTCAGTCATGTCCGACTCTTTGAGACCCCATGGACTGTAACCTACCAGGCTCTTCTGTCCATGGGATTTTCCAGGCAATAGTACTAGAGTGGATTGCCATTTCCTTCTCCAGGGGATCTTCCCGACCGAGGTCTACCGCATTGTAGACAGACGCTTTACCGTCTGAGCCACCAGGGAAGTCCAATAATGCTCAAACTACCGCACAATTGCACTCATCTCACATGCTAGTAAGGAGAAGGAAATGGCACCCCACTCCAGTACTCTTGCCTGGAAAATCCCATGGACAGAGGAGCCTCGTGGGTTGCAGTCCATGGGGTGGCACAGAGTTGGACATGACTGAAGTGACTTAGCAGCAGGAGCACATGCTAGTAAAGTAATGCTTAAAATTCTCCAAGCCAGGCTTCAGCAATACATGAACCGTGAACTTCCAGATGTTAAGCTGGTTTTAGAAAAGGCAGAGGAACCAGAGATCAAATTGCCAACATTCTCTGGATCATCGAAAAAGCAAGAGAGTTCCAGAAAAGCATCTAATTCTGCTTTATCGACTATGTCAAAACCTTTGACTGTGTGGATCACAATAAACTGTGGAAAATTCTGAAAGAGATGGGATTACCAGACCACCTGACCTGCCTCTTGAGAAACCTGTATGCAGCTCAGGAAGCAAAAGTTAAAACTGGACATGGAACAACAGACTGCTTCCAAATAGGAAAAGGAGTATGTCAAGGCTGTATATTGTCACCCTGCTTATTTAACTTATATGCAGAGTACATCATGAGAAAGGCTGGGCTGGATGAAGCACAAGCTGGAATCAAGATTGCCGGGAGAAATATCAATAACCTCAGATATGCAGATGACACCACCCTTATGGCAGAAAGTGAAGAAGAACTAAAGAGCCTCTTGATGAAAGTGAAAGAGGAGAGTGAAAAAGTTGGCTTAAAGCTCAACATTCAGAAAACGAAGATCATGGCATCCGGTCCCATCACTTCATGGGAATTAGATGGGGAAACAATGGAAACAGTGGCTGACTTTATTTTTCTGGGCTCCAAAATCACTGCAGATGGTGATTGCAGCCATAAAATTAAAAGACGCTTACTCCTTGGAAGGGAAGTTATGACCAACCTAGATAGCATATTAAAAAGTGAAGACATTACTTTGCCAACAAAGGTCCATCTAGTCAAGGCTATGGTTTTTCCTGTGGTCATGTATGGATGTGAGAGTTGGACTGTGAAGAAAGCAGAGCACCGAAGAACTGATGCTTTTGAACTGTGGTGTTGGAGAAGACTTGAGAATCACTTGGACTGCAAGGAGATTCAACCAGTCCATCCTAAAGGAAATCACTCCTGAATATTCATTGGGAAGACTGATGCTGAAGCTNAGGAAATCAGTCCTGAATATTCATTGGAGGGACTGATTTTGAAGCTGAAACTTCAATACTTTGGCCACCTCATGCAAAGAGCTGACTCATTTGAAAGACCCTGATGCTGGGAAAGATTGAGGCAGGAGGAGAAGGGGATGACAGAGGATGAGATGGTTGGATGGCATCACCGACTCAATGGACATGGGTTTGGGTGGACTCCGGGAGTTGGTGATGGACAGGGAGGCCTGGCGTGCTGCGTTTCATAGGATCACAAAGAGCTGGACTCGACTGAGCGACCGAACTGAACTGAACTGCCATACATGGCCTTCTGATATCCCCATGTTTTAAAGGCTTGTCCCTTGGTCCAGATGCCCCCTAGCTAGAAGCTCTTCAAGAGCACAATCTCTGAGTTACCCAAGTACCTGCTGCTGTGCCCAGTAATGACTTGTTGGGACAGGCCGTTGCCATGTGGGCCGGGTCTTCCTAGTCTCAGCCTGGAATTCTGTGTGTCATAGTTGTGTCAGTTAATGTGCTTTGGGGAAACCTGGGTTTGATTAGGAGAGAGAAAAGAGCACAGGGTCCTGGGGAAATATTATGGGTTAATGGTGTCCTCCCAGGAAGGATGTGTTGAAATCCTACCCCTGCCCCCGCCCTTCCCTGGCCCCACCTCACAATGTGATCTTATTTGGAAATAGGGTCCTTGCAGATGGAATTAGCTAAGTTAAGGGCATACGGGCATTAGGTGGACCCTGTTCCAACCTGACTGGTATCCTCATTAGGAGAGGAGAGGCCACATGAGGACAGAGGCAAAACGGGAGATGCCACGTCACGACCAAGAGCACCTGGAGGGAGGCCCCCGCTGGCCAAGGGCGGCCCGCAAACCTCGAGAAGCTGGGAGAGGCGAGCAAGGACCCATCTCCACAGGTTTCAGAGGCGCCCTGAGTTTGGATTTCTAGCCTCCAAACCTGTGAGAGAACATGCTTCTGTGGTTTTAAGCCTCCCTTCAACCCCCCTGCCCATTTTGTGGCGACTTGCTCCTGCAGCTCTAGGAAACTCAAAGAGCAGGCAACCAGCAATCTCCCGTATCCAGCAGGGAATGGAACCCGCTTCCTGGTGTTCCAGTGGAGGCAGCTCTGCGCTTCCAAGTCAGAAGGCGTGGGTTCAATCCCTGGCTGGGGAGCTCAGCTTCCACAGGCCATGCAGACCCACTGAAAGATTTTTTTTTTCAGTTATTAAAAAATTAAACAAAAAAATGAAGTGGGGACAGAATTGAAATTAATAGTCCACCTGAGGGAGCTCTAGAGCCTTCGCTCCACCGTTCCTATTTTGAGGGATGAATAATAGCTGCTTTCCGGGGGTGACTCTTAATCACCTTTCAAAGTGATTTTGCTTATTTTCAGTTTCTGTGCTATTGAAATATGGATTCAGACCATGAGTGCCTTTATCGCATGGAAGGCTTTTGACCCAAGGTGTTTGGTTAAAAGGGCAGGACTCTGAGGGCGACAGACGCTGACTGACCCGCTAACCCACTGTGACCGTCCTAGTCAGGGCTGGGCGCTGGGCCAGTGTGATTGAAGGCAGCTTTGGAGAAGAAGACTTGTCTGCGCTGCCTGCAGCTTTTGACCATGGGGTATTCCCAGGGGACAGGAAGAGCTTTTGGGGGGTATTTTTTCAGGGGACAGGAAGCCACCAATCTACTATTCTCTGGAAATGACTATCTGGACTGACAGCAGAGATGTTTTCTCAGTTTGTCCAATACTTCCTGCCAAGCCTCTATGGTGTTTGATTTTCTTAGTCACTCACTTCTTGAAGCTCTGATGACTCTGTGTGGTTCCTCAGACCACCAGCAGCAGCAGCATCTGAAAACTTGTTAGAAGCCCACACTTTCAGGCCCAGGCCCAGACCCACTGGACTGGAAACTCTGCAGGGTGTGGGGGGCCACCCAGGAAGCTGAGGTTAAATGAGCCATCGAGGCGGCTCTGAAGCTCCCTGATTGTCTGAAAACCAGAGTCGAATCTGTTGCCATCTGCTTATAGCCTTGTCTTAAGGGACTTACCAATCTTTCTAGCTGCTTCTTCACTTCCGTAACATCTTACAGAGAGGCCACAATGAATTTTTTGGCCAACCCAGTGCGTATTGACTCACTGGAAAAAAACCTGATGCAGGGAAAGATGGAGGGCAGGAGGAGAAGGGAGCGACAGAGGATGAGATGGTTGGATGGCATCATCAAAGCAGTGCACATGAGTTTGAGCAAACTCCAGGAGATAGTGAAGGACGGGGAGGCCTGGCGTACTGCCGGCCATAGGGTGGCAAAGAGTCGATTGAGCAACTGAACAGCAAACATCAATACATACACATGTTTATACACATTCATACATATGTGCATACATGCAGTCTTGGGCTCTGGGCCTCCTTCTGTTTTTGTTTGTCTCTCCTCCACTCCTCCATGAGTGACCTACTCATGCAGCTGTATGAACCTCTCGTTCTTGCAGCCCCCACAGCATGCACCAGCACAGTTGCTCTGTCCTTCCTTTCGATATGACTGGTCTGACTCCTATAACCTGCTCCCACAAACTGCTAGGATGCATCCTTGTATACCTTCTCTTACAGACCAGGGTAAACTTCCTGAGTTGCGTGCAGGCATGGGATTGCAGACTCATGGGGTGTACACATAGGAGATTTGCTGAGCTCTGCTGAGCTGCTCTCCAGAAGACAGCAGAGTCTACCTGCCTGTTTGCATTGTGTGCTAATTTCCACCTCCTTAGATCTTTCTCAACAATTGCTATCATCTGACTTTCTAATTTTTCCTATGGTGCAGGTGTACAGGGGGAATCTCCTTTTACATAATTTGCATTTCTCTAACAGTGAGGTTAAAGCTCAACACTCAGAAAACTAAGATCATGGCATCTGGTCCCATCACTTCATGGGAAATAGATGGGGAAACAGTGTCAGACTTTATGTTTTGGGGCTCCAAAATCACTGCCAATGGTGATTGCAACCATGAAATTAAAAGATGCTTACTCCTTGGAAGGAAAGTTATGACCAACCTAGATAGCATATTCAAAAGTAGAGGCATTACATTGCCAACAAAGGTCTGTCTAGTCAAGGCTATGGTTTTTCCAGTGGTCATGTACGGATGTGAGAGTTGGACTGTGAAAAAAGCTGAGCGCCGAAGAATTAATGCTTTTGAACTGTGGTGTTGGAGAAGACTCTTGAGAGTCCCTTGGACTGCAAGGAGATCCAGCCAGGCCATCCTATAGGAGATCAGTCCTAGGTATTCATTGGAAGGACTGATGCTGAAGCTGAAACTCTAATACTTTGGCCACGTCATGCGAAGAGTTGACTCATTGGAAAAGACCTTGATGCTGGGAGGGATTGGGGGCAGGAGGAGAAGGGGACGACAGAGGATGAGATGGCTGGATGGCATCACCAACTCAATGCACATGAGTTTGGATGAACTCCGGGAATTGGTGATGGACAGGGAGGCCTGGTATGCTGCGATTCATGTCCATGAAATTAAAAGATGCTTACTCCTTGGAAGGAAAGTTATGACCAACCTAGATAGCATATTCAAAAGCAGAGGCATTACATTGCCAACAAAGGTCTGTCTAGTCAAGGCTATGGTTTTTCCAGTGGTCATGTACGGATGTGAGAGTTGGACTGTGAAAAAAGCTGAGCGCCGAAGAATTAATGCTTTTGAACTGTGGTGTTGGAGAAGACTCTTGAGAGTCCCTTGGACGGCAAGGAGATCCAGCCAGTCCATCCTATAGGAGATCAGTCCTAGGTATTCATTGGAAGGACTGATGCTGAAGCTGAAACTCTAATACTTTGGCCACGTCATGCGAAGAGTTGACTCATTGGAAAAGACCTTGATGCTGGGAGGGATTGGGGGCAGGAGGAGAAGGGGACAACAGAGGATGAGACGGTTGGATGGCATCACCAACTCGATGCACATGAGCTTGGGTGGACTCTGGGAGTTGGTGATGGACAGGGAGGTCTGGCGTGCTGTGATTCATGGGGTCGCAAACAGTCAGACATGACTGAGCGACTGAACTGAACTGAACAGTGAGGTTGGGTTTCCCTGGTGGCTCAGTGGCAAAGAACCTGTCTGCTAATGCAGGAGATGCAGGTTCAATCCCTGGGCCAGGAAGATCCCTTAGAGTAGGGAATGGCAACCCATTCCAGTGTTCTTGCCTGGGAAATCCCATGGACATAGGAGCCTGTTGGGCCACAGTCCATGGGTTGCAAGAGTTGGACATGACTTAGTGACTAACCAATAGTGAGATTGAGCGTGTCTTCATATTTTCCCTTTTATAGCCTTGGCCTGTTGTTCTACTGGATTTCTGACTTTTTTGGTTCATTTCCTTGTATATTCTAGATAAGATGTCAGTACACTTTACTGTAAAGGCCCAGGCAGTATTTTAGGCTTTGCCAGCCATCTGTTCTCTGCTGCACCAGTTCAGCCGTGCCGCTGTAGCACGCAGCAGCCATAGATGGTGTGAAGTGAATGAATGGGGCTGTGTTCCAGTAAAGATTTACCTACGAAACAGGTGGCAAAGCTGAGTTTGGCCTGTGAGCCACGGTTTTGTCGACCTCTGTTCTGGATATGACTTCCTTGTTGGATTTTGACATCACAGTTCTCTTCTCCTGCTGTCTGTGGTGTCCTTGGTTGATTAGTTCATTTTGATGGGTTCAAATCCATCTGTTTTTGTCTCACAGTTTAGAATTTATGGAGTTCTTCTCAATCTCAAGATAACAAATGTATCTGATTTTTTTTCCTCTTGGTTTTCTGTTTTCCATTCATTCGTTCAGTCAGTAAATCATGTCTGAGTCTTTGCAATCGCATGGACTGTAGCCCTCCAAGCTCCTCTGTCTGTGGGATTTCCCAGGCAAGAATACTGGAGTGGGTTGCCGTTTCATTCTCCAGGGGATCTTCCCAGATCAGGGATCAAACCCACGTCTCCTGCGTTGGCATGTGGATTCTTTACCACTGAGCCACTATGGAAGTCCTTTATATTTCTATCTTTCACACTTTAGACTATCCAAAATTGACCCTTTTGTGTGGTGTCTGTTTTTCTCTATATAGTAAACTGGTTTCCTAACAGCACAGATTTGTGGTGTTGAGAATCATGCATCAGTTCCCACATGTAAATGAATCTGTTTTCATTCTGTCCCACCAGCTTATTTATCTGTTCCTCTGCCAACACCACATTGCTTTTTGGGCTTTGTCCTGTTTTGTTTTTTCACCGTGGCTTTGTAGTAGATCTTCACATCTCACAGTGTGACTCTTGTCACGTTTCCTTTCAAAAGCACATGAATCCGTGTCTATTTCAGCAATGCAGACTTTATGCCTTTTCTGCTGCCATTTGGCTTCAAGGCCTTTATAGGAAGAAGCATGAAATATGAAGTCAGGCAAGCTCTAAGAGTCAATTCCCTATTGAATGCTGTTCAGCTGCTATTTCTTGAATACCTGCTGATTTAGGACTCTCAGTTTCAAAAGCCCCAGTTCCAGCTCAAACTACATTAATTAAAAATGTAGACCCAGGGTTTCTCTCTCTGCAGATATTTCCCTTAGAATAATGTTTTTAATCAGATCCAAAACCTCTTCCACTTGTTTCTTGAGAGGACAAGGTTAGAATCTGGATTTCTAACACCAATTTTGAGGCTCTTACTGCTGAAGAAATAAGAAAGAAATTTTTTCTATAGTGCATCAGAACAGAGATGTTAAAACCGATTCTTGAAGCATGCTTTAATTTATCTAAAACAATGATTATTTGAACAGTTTAAATACAAATGTGTGTTCAAATCAGTCAGTTCAGTTCAGTTGCTCAGTCGTGTCTGACTCTTTGTGACTCCATGAATCGCAGCACGCCAGGCCTCCCTGTCCATCACCATCTTCCTGAGTTCACTCAAACTCACGTCCATCGAGTCTGTGATGCCATCCAGCCATCTCATCCTCGGTTGTCCCCTTCTCCTCCTGCCCCCAATCCCTCCCAGCATCAGAGTCTTTTCCAATGAGTCAACTCTTCGTGTGAGGTGGCCAAAGTACTGGAGTTTCAGCTTTAGCATCATTCCTTCCAAAGAACACCCAGGGCTGATCTCCTTTAGAATGGACTGGTTGGATCTCCTTGCAGTCCAAGGGACTCTCAAGAGTCTTCTCCAACACCACAGTTCAAAAGCATCAATTCTTCAGCACTCAGCTTTCTTTATAGTCCAACTCTCACATCCATACATGACTACNTAATTTTTTTTTTACTTTATTTTACTTTACAATACCGTATTGGTTTTGCCATACATTGACATGAATCCACCACGGGTGTATACGAGCTCCCAATCCTGAATCCCCCTCCCACCTCCCACCTGATCTCCTTTAGAATGGACTGGTTGGATCTCCTTGCAGTCAGTATTGATCTGTAATTAATATATTTTGCTCATATCACCCTTTTAACCTGTGCCTAACACCAGTACTTAATTTTTTTTTCTAATGTAAAAATATTATTGCCTATAAAGCTTTTCCAGAGCCAAATGATGGCAGTGAAAAATTCCTTGGAGGTTACATGAGAAAATTTATTGGAGGAGATTGCCTGGAGGTCCTTGGTTGGGACCTTGGAGGATTCCTTGGTTGGGATTCCACGCTTTCACTGCTAATGGCACAGGTTTGATCTCTGGCTGGGGAATTAAAATTCACTGGAAAAATAGGTTTGGATTATGCCAGTATCCCATGGACTGAGGAGCCTGGCGGGCTACAGTTCATAGGGCAGCAAAGAGTCGAACACAGCTGAAGCGACTGAGCGCAAGCGTGAGCCATTTCTAAAGTCAACTATTACAGAATCCTCAATAATATGTTTTGAATTGACTTTGTCTTAGAACTGTTATATAATAAATACATTAACCAGGAAAAAAAAAAAAATATATTTATATATAGGGAGTTCCCTGGTCTCAGTTCAGTTCAGTTCAGTTGCTCAGTCATGTCCGACTCCTTGTGACGCAATGGACTGCATCACCAACCCCCGGAGCTTACTCAAACTCACGTCCATAGCATTGGCAATGCCACCCAACCATCTCATCCTCTGTTGTCCCCTACTCCTCCCTGGTCTGGTGGTTAGAATTTGGCACTTTCACTGCTGTAGCCCAGGTTCAACTCCTGGTCAGGAAACTGAGATCCTGTAAGCTGTGCAGGTAAAAGAAAAAAAGTAAATATATATATATATTTATATTTATACACATAAACGTATTATACATACACACACGTGCAAATATCAGCTTATGTAACTGGAAAGTCCGTAGATGGCTCTGTTAGATTTAGGGGTTCAAGCAATATCACTGGGGCTTTCTCTCTCCTTCTATCTGCACCTCTCATCTCGGCTACCTGCATTATCAGGCAATTTCTTTCCCCAAAGTAGCCTAACTGAACTGAAACATTCACTCAGTTGTGCCCAACTGTTTAGGACACCATGGACAGGGGCCCATCATGCCCTTCTGTCCATGGGATTCTCCAAGCAAGAATACTGGAATAGGTTGCCATTCCCTTCTTCAGGGGATCTTCCCAACCCAGGTCTCCCGCACTGCACGCAGATTCTTTACCATCTGAGCCATCTTCAATATATTCGAGACTTGTAGTGTCTTTATTGTTCCGAACATTAGAAGTCTGAATTTGGCAATAAGGAGTTCATGATCTAAGCCACAGTCAGCTCCCGGTCTTGTTTTTGCTGACTCTATAGAGCTTCTCCATCTTTGGCTGCAAAGAATATAATCAATCTGATTTTGGTGTTGACCATCTGGTGATGTCCACATGTAGAGTCTTCTCTTGTGTTGTTGAAAGAGGGTGTTTGCTATGACCAGTGAGTTCTCTTGGCAAAACTCTATTAGGCTTTGCCCTGCTTCATTCCATATTCCAAGGCCAAATTTGCCTGTTACCCCAGGTGTTTCTTGACTTCCTACTTTTGCATTCCAGTCCCCTATAATGAAAAGGACATCTTTTGGGGTGTTAGTTCTAAAAGGTCTTGTAGGTCTTCATAGAACCGTTCAATTTCAGCTTCTTCAGCGTTACTGGTTGGGACATAGACTTGGATTACTGTGATATTGAATGGTTTGCCTTGGAAACGAACAGAGATCATTCTGTCGTTTTTGAGATTGCATCCAACTACTGCATTTCGGACTCTTTTATTGACCATGATGGCTACTCCATTTCTTCTAAGGGATTCCTGCCCACAGTAGTAGATATAATGGTCATCTGAGTTAAATTCACCCATTCCAGTCCATTTTAGTTTGCTGATTCCTAGAATGTCGACATTCACTCTTGCCATTTCTTATTTGACCACTTCCAATTTGCCTTGATTCATGAACATAACATTCCAGGTTCCTATGCAATATTGCTCTTTACAGCATTGGACCTTGCTTCTATCACCAGTCACATCCACAACTGGGTATTGTTTTTGCTTTGGCTCCATCCCTTCATTCTTTCTGGAGTTATTTCTCCACTGATCTCCAGTAGCATATTGGGCACCTACTGACCTGGGGAGTTCCTCTTTCAGTATCCTATCATTTTGCCTTTTCATACTGTTCATGGGGTTCTCAAGACAAGAATACTGAAGTGGTTTGCCATTCCCTTCTCCAGTGGACCACATTCTATCAGACCTCTCCACCATGACCTGCCCGTCTTGGGTGGCCCCACAGGGCAAGGCTTAGTTTCATTGAGTTAGACAAGGCTGTGGTCTGTGTGATTAGATTGACTAGTTTTCTGTGATTATGGTTTCAGTGTTCTGCCCTCTGATGCCCTCTTGCATAAAATTAAAAGACGCTTCCTCCTTGGAAGGAAGTTATGACCAACCTAGATAGCATATTCAAAAGCAGAGACATACTTTGCCAACAAAGGTCCGTCTAGTCAAGGTTATGGTTTTTCCAGTGATCATGTATGGATGTGAGAGTTGGATTGTGAAGAAAGCTGAGCACCAAAGAGGTGATGCTTTTGAACTGTGGTGTTGGAGAAGACTCTTGAGAGTCCCTTGGACTGCAAGGAGATCCAACCAGTCCATCCTAAAGGAGATCAGTCCTGAGTGTTCTTTGGAAGGACTGATGCTAAAGCTGAAACTCCAATACTTTGGCCACCTGATATGAAGAGTTGACTCATTGGAAGAGACTCTGATGCTGGGAAGGATTGGGGGCAGGAGGAGAAGTGGACGACAGAGGATGAGATGGCTGGATGGCATCACCGACTCAATGGGCATGAGTTTGAGTGAACTCCAGGAGTTGGTGATGGACAGGGAGGCCTGGTGTGCTGTGATTCATGGGGTCGCAAAGAGTCGGACACGACTGAGCAACTGAACTGGACTGAACTGAATATTAGAAGAGACACTTTTCACATCAAACATTCGTATCCACCCCACCAAAGTGGACTCTCATTGTTTGATTGGATGAATCATGGGGGCAGAGAAGGTGATCACGTGCATGACAGCCCCTTGGATTTCAAGGGAGGGGCGTCCCCAAAAGCAGAGAAGCTGGGCAGACCAGGATGCCCATCTCCTCTCGGGTGCCCTGTCTCCACAATCCGGACAACTCTGAAGACTGAAGACTGCTGTGGGTGCGGACACTCAGGCTCAAAGAGTTTGTGTCACTTGGAAGAGCCCCACGATCAGCAAGAAATCAAGCCGGGACTAGCAGGCCGGTCTGTCTGTCCCTGTTAGTCTCTCCTCTACCCCGCACGGCCTTGTGATTATACTGCTGTTGCTTCAAACCCACCGTGGCACCAAGTGAGCGCGTTGTTTTTCCCCAAAATCACGTCCAAAGTCCCCCATAGCTACTGCCATTTCCTGTCTGCAGGTGTGAGATTCTGCTGGCTCCTTCCCTGAGTCAGACTCTTCTTTCATCTCACGGCCAGTCGTCAGTCTTTTCCCTCACCCTGTGCCTGCCACCTCTACGCTTACTCCTGGCTCATCGTCTGACATCCAGACGACGATCCTGTCTCTTTCCCATCCAAGTCCGTCCTGCACATAGCCACATGTTAAACTCCCTAAAGTATAGTTTCTTTAAAAAAAAAAAAGCTTTAAAAATATTTAATTGGATCCACCAGATCTTAGTTGAGGCATGCAGGTTCTTAGTTTCAGCATGTGGTATCTAGGTCCCTGACCAGGGAGCAAATCTGCATGGTTCCCCTGCATTGGGAGCTTGGAGTCTTAACTCTGGATCACCACAGAAGTCCCTAGCTTCTTAAAAAAAATTTTTTTAATGTTTTTTTTTTTTTGTGGGGGGGAAGAGTGGTTAAAAGCGTCTCAGTTTGTATTACTGCAATGACAGCAGTAATACAAATACAGTAATACATACACAGCGTAGCAGAGCCCTAGAAAACTCAGGGGCTTACCCCATGGGTATTTATTACTGGCGAGTATTTATCCGTCTGCTGAGGCTCAGCCAGTCTGGACTGAGCTGGAGCAGCTTTGTGTCTCCTGCAGGTCTGAGGGGGCAGCTCTGCCCACAGGACCTTCCTCCCCCCGCCGCCTCCTGTCCAGAGGGTGGGCTTTGCTAGAGGGTGCTCTTCTCACGGTGATGCAGAAACACAGAGACTTCCCAAGGCCTAGAGTTGGAAACTGACACACCATCATTGGCCAAGGTCAAAGTCAAGGGACCAGGAGAGATACTCGACCTCCGCTGAGCCTATAGAAGGGTGTGGACGCAGAGAAAAGGGGAGACCTGGAGTATTAACCCAATCTACCACAGAGTCCACTCTAGACTCTACCATCTGGATTTCAGAGTCTTCCGTTGTCTGGTCTCCCTCCAATCATCCATCCAATACCCTTTGGGCTGTTCATCTGGGACATGATTCATGGACCTTGGGAATCTTATAGAAGTCAGACAAGATTGGGCAATTCCAGACAGCAAACTATATTCACACTACAGGCCAAACTTAGCCTGCCCCCTGCTTCTTTCCCACCACACACAAAAAAGAGGGGAATTTTATGGGTCCACTTGTTATTGGTAGGCTTTACAAAATAAACAAATATTAACAATTTTTTCCTCTAGGAAATAAACTAAGCCAGAGATCTCCTTTATGATTTTTTTTTTTGGTAGTTCTTTGGGGAAAAACAAAATCTCAAGGAATTATTTTCTCAATAAACAGTGGCAACAGTTTATTTTTGTTGGCTTGACTTAAATCCTCCCCCACTTTCTTTTTTGGATTGAGACATTGACTACAGAAATGAGAAAGAGACCATTTTTTTATTCTTTTTTTTGTGTGTGTGGTTTCTCTGGCTGGAAAAGAAAAAGTCTGCATTCTTTCTGTATTCAGTGTACTTCAAAGATATAAAAATTTAGATATCAGGGTTATGGTTGTTCTAGATTTCAGTCTATTTATAACTTCCTCATATTTCACATTTGTTTGACCTCAGGTTAAAGGAATGCTTTTGAAAAGTATAACGATTTGATCCTAGCAATGGATGTAGCAAAAATACTGGGGTCAATAAGTTAAATTAAAAGGCTTAAAATAAAAAAAGAAGAAGAAAAACTAGACTGCAAACTTTAAGCTTAGGATTACATGACAATAGGAGAATCTCCTAGCTGTGTTCCTACAAAAAGTTTATGGTGCGAAAAATATTTTCCAAAGTTAACCAAAGTAAAGGAAAAAATTTGAATTAGAAGAAACTAATTTCCTAATATTCTGAACTCATTTCACGGCTTACATAGGACTCCTCACTAGATTTGTTTTTAGTATTTTTATATATGTATTTTATTTCTTTTCACTTCCACAGAAGAAAATATATGAATATTTCCATGAGTGTTGGAGTGTTACAATATAACCTTAAGTATATGTTTTAGTAATTTATTGAGAGCAAAGAAAACAAGTTTTAAAGCAGTATGTATATGTGTTGTATTTGTTAAGAGAGTTGTTGTTCAGTTGCTCAGTCGTGTCCGACCCTTTGCAACCCCATGGATATATGTGTGTGTGTGTGTGTGTGTGTGTGTGTGTGTGTGAATCATCTATCCATCTATGGAGAGAGAGAGAGAGAAATACACACACACGATAGAAAAATGCTTAAGAATCTGTCTATAAGGAAGCCATCAGAATATTCATAATTACCTTTGAATGTTAACTTTCTCCCCATGCCCCTGTTGATCTATTTCCATATGTTTCAATCAGTCTATAATGAATATATATTGACTACTAAATGGGATTTTAAAAGAGAGAGATGGGCTTTCCTGGTGGCTCAGTGGTAAAGAATCCGCCTGCCAATGCAGGAGACACAGGTTTGATCCCTGGTCTGGGAAGATCCCATATGCCAGGGAGCAGCGAAGGCCATGTGCCACAAGTGTTGAGCCTGTGCTCTGGAGCCTGGGAGCTAGAACCACTGAAGCCTGCACACCCCAGAGCCCTGCTCCACAAGGGAAGTCACTGCAGTGAGAAGCCTGTGCCGTGCAGCAAAGAACAGCCTCGGCTCATCACAGCTAGAGAAAAGCCCACGCAGCGATGAAGACCAGCACAGCCACACAGAGATACACAAAGCTGTTTTTAAAAAGAGAGAGAGACATGTAACAGTTGGGCCTTTTCAACCTCTGGAATCCTAAAACTCCTCTAAATTGGAGAAAACTAATGACGAAACCTTCAGAAGAAGCCTTGATTTTGAACGCTGGAAATCATCTGGCTAGCTGTATTGCTTCATTAGGCAGAAAACTAGAATGAGTAATGTTATACATGGAAGAGGATGAATTTTGGTACCAATGATTATGTCTTCACCAGACAGGTCCTCATTGATCCCCAGACTAGTGTACAAAATACAGAAGAGTAAGTGCCCCCTTCCCCCACCCCTCCACAAAAGAAATATAGGAGCCCAGAGTTCCCTCCAAGTCCAGGCTTTTGCATCAGCTTCAGGAGCAACTTAGAGGAAAATAGTCAGAAGACCAGAGTCACACAGATTAATATTAAGGGATATTAATATTAATATCCCCTATATATTAATTAATATCTAAGGGAGATTATTAACTTATGCTTGGAGATTTTCCTTATGCATCAATACTTGAAAAAATAGCCACCTTCAATGAGACGTTATGAATAAGATTAAATACTCATAATATGCACAGGTTAGAATTCGGCAGGGCATTTTACTTCTCAGAAATCAAGAGGAAGGACAGAGCTAATGTAAATTATTCATTATTTGGTTTCTCAATGTAGTTCGCTAACGTTTAGATATCAGAGAACATTTCACTGGAGAAATGATGCTGGTTTATGAACAAGGCGATCTCACAACTGATTTTGAGAATCTACAGTGCGTGAGCTACTGTACCTATTGCAAGGAATACAGAGACGAGTGAGGATGTGGTCTTTGCATTCAGAGAGCTCAGCTTATCAGACACATAAGTTCAAGATGTGCTTTGTCCTTTTGTTTTAAATAATTCTTAGAGCAACAAATAAAGATGAAGCGCCATGACCAGTGAATGTTAGCCACAGGAACAGGCTCTTTTGTTAGATGGACCATTTTTGCTCTGGATCAAGGCTGTTTATGTCATCATGAGCTGGGGAGCAAAGGTTTAGAAAAGGCGGATTAAGAAATCATTCAGAGAAATTACATCACATAAAATCCCAAATGCCCAGTTTATCAGGATGAATCTAAGTTTGGTTCCTGTTGCTAAAAGAAAAAAAAAAAAGCGACTCACATGTTACTTACAAGCAAACCTTAGGGCATACCATTTATTATCAGCAATAAACAGGTCTGATTCTTTTGTAAACGAGATTGTCAGGGCCCAGGGGATTTGTCAGAGCCTGGATAATCCTCAAATCGTCTGCCTGCCCTACCAGGGACGGGAGGAAATTGTCAGTAATAAGGCTGGTTAGCAGTCTTCTTGTCTGGTGCATTAAAGATTATTCCACAAAAGCCAGAGGGTCTTAACCAACCAGCTTTCATCATAGGGTTCAATGTTACACATTTTATCAAGTCTTCTGTCCACAGAGGCCGGGAAGACTCTGTCAACTGTGCAAGTCGCTGGGCCCTGAGTCTGGGAATCAGAGGCTGGGACTTCGGGAGTTTTCAAGCCAGTATGGTATACGAAACAGACCCAGAGCTCTGTGGCCACGGAGACGCCAGCGTGCGTATGGTACCCCACTGTCCACAGGCAACCGTGGTGCAGGGTCTCTGTGTCAGGCTGCGTTAAGGACCTGGGTCTAGCGGGATAAGACTGTGGCTTCTCTTCTTCTTTTTGACTTATTGTTCATATGATTTAAATTTAACGTTTTGAATAAATAATACATGTAAATGGGTCAAAAGTTTTAAAATTGCCAAAGGGATACGGTAGAAACCTTCCCCATCGCCATCTCCATGTGCCTTGTCCCTGCTTCCTCCAACAGGTAACCCCATCATTTAGAAGCATTATTTTTCTTTTCGGGCTTCCCTGGTGGCTCATACGGTAAAGAATCTGTCTGCAACGCAGGAGACCCAGGTTCCATCCCTGGATTGGAAAGATCCCCTAGAGGAGGGCATGGCAACCCACTCTAGTATTCTTGCCTGGAGAATCCCATGGACAGAGGAGCCTGGTGGGCTGCGGTCCACCACGGGTTGCAAAGAGTCAAACACGACTGAGTGACTAACTCACACACACACACACATTTTTCCCTTCAGAGTTTTTTTCTTAATTATGCAGTCAAAATTTTAATAACAAAAAATACTATTTTTTTTTAACATGGTCAAAGATACTTGGATAACTCCAGATTTTGGAAAAAAATGGCCTAGCCCAACAGTACAACAATGCATCTCTGTACAGAACGTGCCATAGATCAACAGAAAATATGTTTAAGCACAAAAATAGATATTTAAAGAGAATCTCTAAGCAGCATTTTATTTCTGCAAAACAGACATATAGTACTGATTAAATATCTACAAGTGGTTTTCATTTACAAAAATACAGCTCAAGCTCTGCACCAAAAGAAGCCCTCACAATGAGAAGCCTGCACGCTGCAGCTAGAGAGTCGCCCCAACCTGCTGCAACGAGAGAAAGGCCTCAGAGAGCAACGAAGACACAGCACAGCCCAAAATAAAACAAATTCAAAAATTAATAAAGTGTGAACCCTATTTTTATTTTAGTCTTCTTTTTACACAAGAGATAGAATATAATACAATTGTTCTGTGCCGTGTCTTTTTTTCCCTAGCAATGCATTCTATTGTAATGAAACTGCTTCTGTATTAGTACATTCAGAAATTAGTAAAAAGAATAAGGACATAAACTATTAAGGAAATTCTTCTTATGGTTGCATACTTTTCTATTGTTTCATGTATGTACTTTAAAAAATTGGCCCCGTGATGAAGCATTTAGATTTTTCCCTAATACTTTGCAATAACAAATCATGATACAGTGAATAACCATGCACATTAGTTCCTTTACAAGTTATTACTATTTACCCTTCATAGGGCTACCTAGTAGTAGCCAAGTCAGGGGCCGCTCTCCTTGGCTCCATAAGTTAATAAATTAACTTACTATTTTGTTAATAAATTAACTTATTATTTTGTTAATAAATTAACTTATTATTAAGTTAATTTAGTATATTTCTAATAGATTTCTAATAGATTTTCTAATAGATTTTTTTAAATTGAAGTATAGTTGGTTTATAATGTGTTAGTTTCAGGTATACAGCAAAGTGATTCAGTTATACATACATACACACACATATTCTTTTTCAGAGAATCTTCCCTTACTGGTTATTATAAAATATTGAGTATAGTTCCCTGCTATATAGTAGGTCCCTTTTGGTTTTCTATATATATATAATAATGTGTATATGTTCATCTCAAACTCCTAATTTATCCCCCCACCATTCCCCTTTTGTGAAAGTGAAAGTCACTCAGTCCTGTCCAACTCTTTGTGACCTCAAGGACTTTAGAGTCCATGGGATTTTCCAGGCCAGAATACGGGAGTGGGTAGCCTTTCCCTTCTCCAGGGGATCTTCCCGACCCAGGGATCGAGCCAGAGTCTCCTGCATTGCAGGCGGATTCGCTATCAATGGAGCTGTCAGGGGAGCCCTTTGGTAACCCCAAGTTCCTTTTTGGTAACCATAGGTTTGTTTTCTGCGTCTGTGGGTCTATTTCTGTTTTGTAAGCAAGTTCATTTCTATCTTTTTTTTAGATTTCATATATAAGCAATACATGACTTTGGTTTTTCTCTGACTTACTTCGCTTAGTTTGATTATCTCTAGGCCCATCCCCATTGTGGCAAATGGTATTATGTCATTCTTTTCATGACTGAGTTGTAGTCCCTTGTACACATGTGCCACATTTTTACCCATGCCTCTGTTGAGGGACATTTAGGTTGCTTCCACGTCTTGGCTATCGTATACGGTGCCGCAGGGAACACTGTGGTGCATATATTTTTTTTGAATTAGTTTTCGGCTGAAGCTGAAGCTCCAATACTTTGGTCACTTGATGTGAAGAGCCGAGTCATTGGAAAAGATCCTGATACTGGGAAAGAGTGAAGGCAGGAGGAGAAGGGGACAACAGAGGATGAGATGGTTGGATGGCATCACTGACTCAACACACATGAATTTGGGCAAGCTCAGGGAGACAGTGAAGGTCAGGGAAGCCTGGCATACTGCAGTCCATGGGGTCACAAAAAGTCGAACATGCCTGAGTGACTGAACAACAGCCACCAGCTGTTCCACTCCAGAAGTGGGATTGCTGGACATGGTAAATTCTTATAGGGAACAAACGTCCTCTTTTATTTCCTGAACGTGTGATTTGTGGAGTCGGGCAAGGAGTCGTTTCAAAGCCTGGCTATAACTTCCGTGCCTCCTCCATTCTCACTCTTATCCTTACATGACTCCTTCATTTCCTCTCATCACTCAAAACTAACAACCTGGCCAGGTGACTCAGTGGTAAAGAATCCACCTGCTAATGCAGGAGATGCAAGAGACGCAGGTTTGATCCCTGGGCCGGGAGGATGTCCTGGAGGGAGGAGATGGCAACCCACTCCACTATTCTTGCCTGGAAAATTTCACGGACAGAGGAGCTTGGTGGGCTGCAGTCCATGGGGTCCAAAGAGTCGGTCATGACTGAGCACGCACCGCATTTGCCCTCCCCCCTTGAATCTCATCATTTTCAGCTGCATTTGAACTGCTATTTGTCCTCTCTCAGAGGTAGGACAAAGTGGTGCTGAAGGATTTCTTACCTCTCCTTAGCAAGTCAACTTCCTAGCTATTCAGTCAACATTTATTTAGCATCTACTGGGTCTCAGCATCATTTGAGGCATCAAACACAGTGGCAAACAAAGTAAACTCAGTTTCTACCCCCATGGGGCTTACATTCTAATGTAAGGCAACAAATGAATGATAGTAACGACAGGCAATAAGCAAGTAAGTGTATAATGTGACTCCAGGCAATGGTAAGTTCCTTGGGTCTCAATTTAAAGAGTTCAGGAGTGGAGAGTCCTTTTCAAATGACATACAGAGAAAAGATCCCAAAATTCTGGCTTGAAAAATTACTGAAGCTGCTCTCTTTAGAAACTTTCAGTCAAGGAGGTTCTGGCCAGAGCGAGAGTTTGATGATTCTGTCTGACACTGACAGAGATGTTTGCGGTCATCTGAACCAACTGTGCCACTTTGGGCTTGAAATTGGCTGGTTTGTATGAAGCAGTGTGCTTGGGCAGGTTTTATTTTTACTGGATGTATTCGCTTCTTCCTGCTGCTGTACTAAATAGCCACAACCTTGGTGCCTTAAAACAACACAGCTTTTTTATCTTACAGTTCTGGAGGTAGCAAGTCCAAAATTGCTCTCATGGGGATAAAACTGAGGCGTCAGCAAAGCTGTGTTCCTCCTGGCAGCTGGAGGAGAGAAGCCGTTTCCTCACCTTCTCCGGTCTCTGGAAGATGTCTGCCTTCCTCGCCTTGGGCCCCTCATCCCTCTGAACTTGAGTCTATGTCATATCTTGTTGTTCTGACCCTGACCCTCTTGCTTCTCTGTGCCAAGGACCATGTGATTACAATGGGCATAGCCACACAATCCAGAATAATCACCCCATCTCAAGATCCTTAATTTCATCACATTTGCAAAGTAACATATTCACAGGTTCTGGAAATTAGCATGCAGACATCGTGGGGGCTATTATGCAGCCCACAGCACAGGCAAATAAGAAGAAAAAGAAACTGGGGACTTCCCTGGCGGTCCGATGGTTAAGACTCCATGCTTCCAATGCAGCAGGCAAGAGTTCGATCTCTGATCAAGGAACTAAGAACTTGTGTGCCGTGAGGTGAGTCCAAAATACAAAAATTTTTTCAAAATTAGAAAAGAAGAAACAGCATATATATTAAGATAATTATATACTATGATAATTATATATTATTCTATATAATATTATATATTAAGATAATCCTTAATATAAAAAGTGAATTAAAGTGACAAGGGTTCCCTTATCTGCACATCCTCTCCAGCATTCATTGTGAGGTGGGTGAACCCAGAGCCTGTTTTACAGAGTGAAGCGAGTCGGAAAGAGAAAGACATGTATATTGATGCATGAGTATGGAATCTAGAGAGATGGTACTGATGAAGCTATTTGCAGGGCTTTAATGGAGAAGCAGTCACAGAGAGGAGACTTGTGGATACAGTGGGGGAAGGAGAGGGTGGGATGAATGGAGAGAATAGTATGGAAACATATACATCACCATGTGTGAAATAGGTAACCAGTGGGAATTTGCTGTGTGTCAAGGGGAGTTCAACTCAGTGCTCTGTGACCCCCCTGGAAGGGTGGGATGGGGTGAGAGGTGGTGGGGGATGGGGGGGAGGTTCAGGAAGGAGGAGATATGTGTGTACTTGTGGCTGAATCATGTTGATGTATGGCAGAAGCCAACACAATATTGTAAAGCAATTATCCTCCAATTGAAAAAAAAAAAGCAACAGGGAAAATTAAGCAAAGGATAAAAATCTTGGCAGAGGATGCCTCAAGATTGAAACTTCCAGTTTGACAAATTAATTCTAAACGTCTGTCAGGTTCCAGGCTATGTTCCGGGGGCTTGGGATACATCAGTGAACAAAACAGACAAAAATCTCTGTTCTCACAGGGCTTACATTCAACATAAGCATCGCAAATAATATCTAGTTATTTAGAGGCGCTTTGGCAAAAGTCTGTTAACCTTTGCCCTGCTTCATTTTGTACTCCAAGGCCAAACTTGCCTGTTAATGCAGCTTATCTCTTGACTTCCTACTTTTGCATTCCAGTCCCTGAGGATGAGGGCTTCTCTGATAGAGTCCTCCTGCAGTGCAGGAGATCTGGGTTGGGAAGACCCCCTGGAAAAGGGAAGAGCCCACTCCAGTGTTCTGGCCTGGAGAATTTCATGGACAGAGTCGGACACGACTGAGCGACTTTCACTTTTTCCCCTAGGATGAGAGATTGAACAACAACAAAGGGCTTTGGAAAAAAGGAAGTGAATCAGGAGAAGGGCCCCGGAGAGTCCCAGAGGGAGAGTGTGGAGGTTGGAGAGGTCGGGTAAAAAAAAAAGCAACAGGGAAAATTAAGCAAAGGATAAAAATCTTGGCAGAGGATGCCTCAAGATTGAAACTTCCAGTTTGACAAATTAATTCTAAACGTCTGTCAGGTTCCAGGCTATGTTCCGGGGGCTTGGGATACATCAGTGAACAAAACAGACAAAAATCTCTGTTCTCACAGGGCTTACATTCAACATAAGCATCGCAAATAATATCTAGTTATTTAGAGGCGCTTTGGCAAAAGTCTGTTAACCTTTGCCCTGCTTCATTTTGTACTCCAAGGCCAAACTTGCCTGTTAATGCAGCTTATCTCTTGACTTCCTACTTTTGCATTCCAGTCCCTGAGGATGAGGGCTTCTCTGATAGAGTCCTCCTGCAGTGCAGGAGATCTGGGTTGGGAAGACCCCCTGGAAAAGGGAAGAGCCCACTCCAGTGTTCTGGCCTGGAGAATTTCATGGACAGAGTCGGACACGACTGAGCGACTTTCACTTTTTCCCCTAGGATGAGAGATTGAACAACAACAAAGGGCTTTGGAAAAAAGGAAGTGAATCAGGAGAAGGGCCCCGGAGAGTCCCAGAGGGAGAGTGTGGAGGTTGGAGAGGTCGGGATGGGGGTTGGGAAACCATCTGCCTGAGACACTAGGGGGCGCTGCAGCACAGTTTCAGAGGCTGAGATTCGAAAAGAATCTTAGTTATACAATCATTATTTGGGAGCCAGAAGGAATTTTAGAGGTCAGCTAAGTCTAACTTCCCCCACCTTATAAAGAGAAAGCTGAGGCTCAGAAAGTCCACAATGTGGTCTCTAGTTAGTTTGCATTTGGCCTAAATTTGACAGACAGTCTCCTCTCTCCCCAAGAAAGCCAGACACAGTCATCACGTTATCAAAGGCAGCGCCTGCCAGGAGGTAAGGCTGGGAGGGTTTTGTATTAGAGCAGCGGGAGGCCTGGATGGTTTCAGAGTGTAGTTCTATCCATGCCACTGTTGAAAAATTATTCTACAGAACTTTTAATATGCTTCTTTCTAAGTGCAACATTCTGAAGTCTTGAATCAGTGACACTGGCCCTCCAGCCTTTGAGACGCAACTTTGGTGAAAATAACCTACATGGGCCAGACACCCAAAGGAAGGGGAAAACGGATTATGATAAAGAGCCTTTGGTGTTTGTAACAAAGGAATAATGCAGCTTCATTTTCCTAATCGGCACTGCTGTAAGTGGTTATTTAAGTTATTCAAGCTTGAAATGATTACTGTAAACCATGGGTTGATTATTATTGTTATTCAATATCTCCTGGGGTGTGACTGTTTTCCAAAAGTGTAGCTGAGCCAATGCAAAAATTCAGTACCTCGAAGATTAACGGTGAGAGTTATTCGAGTTTCATGACAATTAATAAGGCCAAGTGGTGGGACTTCCCTGGCAGTCCAGTGGTTAAGACTCTGCCGTTCCAATGCAGGGACCCAGGGTTCGATGATCCCTTGTCAGGGGACCTAGGATCCTGCATTCTCTGCTGTCAGAACAAAAGCAAAAAGACCACGTGGTAATCCTGCATTCTCTGCTGTCAGAACAAAAGCAAAAAGACCACGTGGTAACAATGTACCCTGCTTCCATTCAGGAGACCCTTATGTTGGAGGGCAGCGTTGCTTGAGACTTGGGCGTTCCTGTGGTTTACAGTCCGGAGCAGTCCTCTCTGCTTGCTTCGGTCTTCCTCTAACGTCTCAGGCTCACTCCCCAAGTCCAGTTTTATCCCTTCTCTGCAGAACCTCCTGATTTCCCCGCCCCTCTCACACAGAAGGAATTGCAGCATCCTATCTATTTCTATATTCCCCTTCCCATATGCACCAGCAGACTCAGAACTCACCTGTTTTTCCCACTTACCTGGCTGCCCCTTTCTCGCTGCTTTTTAAAATCGTTTGTTTTTATAAAGAATTAAAAACAGAACTACCATATGATCCAACTATTCCACTCCTGGGCATTTATCCAAAGAAAATGAAACACTAATTAGAAAAGATATGTGCACACCGATGTTCATAGCAGCGTTATTCACAATAGCCAAGAAGTGGACCCAGCCTCAGTGTCCATTAACAGATGACTGGATAAAGAAGATGTAGTGTACATATACCATGGAATATTACTCAGCTACAAAAAAGGAATTTAAAAACTGCTATTTGCAAAAACATAGATGGACTGGAGGGTATTATGCTTTGTGAAGTAAGTCAGATAGAGAAAGACAAGTAAATACTGGATGTTTTCACTTATATATGGAATCTAAAAAATAAAACAGGAATGAGTATAAGAAAACAGACTCATGGATACGAATGACTTTAAATGGCAGGTAATATATAAAAATATTGAATTACTATGTTATACATCTGAAACGATATAACATTGTAAAACAATTATACTTTAAAAATAGGTAAATGAAATCTTTTTTCTTATTTGGAAAAATATGAACTTCATCAAATTCACCATTTTAACCGTATTACATGTACAGCTCACTGGCGTTAAGTACACTCACACTGCTGTGGACCCATCACCATCCACCCCTAGACCTCTGTTCATCTTTCAGAAAGACTTCATCTTTCTGAACTCTGTACCCATCAGACACTAGCTCCCTATTTCCCTTCCCTCCAGCCCCTGGCAGCCCCGATTCTCTTTCCGTCTCTATGAATTTGACTACTCTGGGAAACTTCTTATAAGTG
The DNA here is from genome assembly GCA_006410635.1 of Cephalophus harveyi. Classification (NCBI taxonomy): domain Eukaryota; kingdom Metazoa; phylum Chordata; class Mammalia; order Artiodactyla; family Bovidae; genus Cephalophus; species Cephalophus harveyi. Next base: position 283,881 of record SJYT01047084.1, on the reverse strand, counting down.
AAATTGGTTTAGTACCATGTCCTTTTGTGACTGGCTTATTTCATTTAGCATAATGTCCTCAAGCTCCATCCATGTTGTAGCTTGTGCCTGAACTTTGAGATCAGGAATCATGTCAATAAATGTTTGTCTGAGTTGGAAAAGAATGAGTTGGATTTGAAGGTAAAGTCATGAGATCTGTTCAGTTCAGTTCAGTTGCTCAGTGGTGTCCTCCTTTTTGCAACCCCATGAACCGCAGCATGCCAGGCCTCCCTGTCCATCACCAACCTGGAGTCCACCCAAACTCATGTCCATTGAGTCGGTGATGGCATCCAGCCATCTTATCCTCTGTCGTCCCCTTTGCCTCCCGCCTTCAATCTTTCCCAGCATGAAGGTCTTTTCAAAGGAGTCAGCTCTTCACATCAGGTGGCCAGAGTATCGGAGCTTCAGCTTCAACATCAGTCCTTCCAATGAACACTCAGGAATCTGTAGATAGTCTCAAAAGAGAGGACGTAAACACTGACTGCCCCATGTCAACAGGGTGAGCCTACAGGACCTGGGGCTTCACCTCCACTTTCCAGAGCTCATGCGAATGTCTCTTGTGAACAACCCCAACCTGGTATCCCACAGGCAAGGAAATTCTGGGAGAAGTGGTCCCAGCCAAGCTGAGCCAACACTGTGAAAGCCATCACGATGCTATTAGAGTGTATTCCACACAGGAGAGAGCTTCCGTATTGGCCAGATAGAGATAAGGACCAAACCCTCTCTCGACAATTTTACATTTCTGGTGACTGGAAGAATTTTCCACGGATGGTCTCTGGCTCCATGCCCTCCAAATTCTGTTTGATTGCTTAACTCAACTCTACGCACGCACTGCTGGGGCCAGGTGCCCAAGGGGCACGTTCTTATTGGAGTATGACCTCTGACCTTTGCATCTTTATGCACACAAGTCAGTACAGTGGGCAGCAGAATTCCTGAAAGTCATTCTTAAACCAGAACTGCTCATAATTGAACATGGAAGTGACTGCAAATCACACAAATGTGCGTGAACTCCCTGATGTTCAAGCTGGCTTTAGAAAAGGCAGAGGAACCAGAGATCAAATTGCCAACATCCGCTGGATCATGGAAAAAGCAAGAGCGTTCCATAAAAACATCTACTTCTGCTTTATTGACTATGCCAAAGCCTTTGACTGTGTGGATCAC